>MU129998.1:88122-145968 GCA_015039465.1 Phlegmacium glaucopus | reverse complement strand
GCAGTACGGGTGGGAGTAAGAACAAGGGTAGGAGGAACGGCTAGGAGAGGCCGTACATGTACGATAGGGTCAGTGACAGTAAAGGGAGGAAGAGTGAGAGTGAGAGAAAGAGTGGGAGTAGGCGGAAGAGTGGGAGTGGGAGGAGGTTGAGAAGAGGTAGTAGGACCAATATAACTAGACTCCTACGCTACGCGACAAATATCGTCGCGGCCAAAAACTCGTAGCTGAAGTAATAAAACTCACAACGGGTCAAAGGAAACATCGCAGCATTCACGAATAAGGATCTTTAGCGGAAACATTACACATCATTCAGTATCAATTGCCTCTTAATTGCACTTTTGAATGATGAACACGCTGAAAGGGATGCCGATGATGTAGAACTTCGGCGGTCAGCTGGGGACTACCCTCTGGGCGTACACGGTGTTGTAGAGCTTGTCAACTGATATTGTTCATAGTTGCCACATGTCACTTGCTTTCTTCTTGTCTCTTCTTTTTTGAATGAGCCGTTACTCTTATGTCGAAAAATAGCAGTCGATCTGGGTATCGTACAACTTCCAAGTACTAAAACGACCCGGCGCGTTAGAGAAGGTTAAACTGGATGGGGATGATATTGAGGAGTTTGGAAGGAATGAGGACGATGGGAATGGCATGGATGGGGATGATATTGAGGAGTTTGGAGGGAAGGATGATGAGGGAAGGAATGGGGAAGGAAGTTGCAGCGTCGAGAAGGTGGCTGCTACTGGATTAGCCGGAACCAAGAAGAGAAAGGTGACCCACAATGACGAACCGGCAACCACCACCACCACCAGAGCGGCAGGGAAGAGGAAGAAAGTGGATGGTAGTGGGGGTGATCAGGTGGCCAGTCGATCAGCACCATTGACGAAAAGAGCACTGCCGAAGAGGAAGTATTCCAAAAAAAAGGATTGACAACCCTTTAGGTACTGTCGTTATTCATGCTCGTAAATCATGGTTTTTACACCTAAACATTCAGGAAAATCACATCGAAGTTTCTCTATATACACTAGCAATGAATGTTTTTTTGTACCTAAACACTCAGGAAATACCACTAGTTATTCGGAAAATCACATCTAAATCTTTCTTTATTTACACTGATAATGACTGTTTTTTTGTACCCAAACACTCGAGAAATCACATTGGTTAATATTTTTTTATATCTAAACATTCGGAAATGTTCATCTAGTCTTTATCTATTCACACCATCTAAAATCAAAAAAATCAATGTTAAGTGTGAAAATTTCATCGCTACAACCATCAGAAATTCCAACCCTAAATTCCACCCTTTCGGGGTCGTGAATCTTTAATATATTGCCAGCAATTCCAACCCCACACAACGTTAATTGGTGTTTTATCCACTGTTTACCATTGTAATTATTTATATTTAAGGTTAGAAATTACATAACAAACTAATGTAATTAATGGCATTGGTTCCACCACAAATTGCTGGAAATTATGATTCTTTTTGATGGAATCTGGGGTTGTTTTTTACAACCCCCCTGGTCTCACAGTGAAGCCAGCCACTTGACCAAGTGGCTTGATGGAAATATCAATTCCAATAGATCCTATAAAATTCTATAAATATTTACACATATAAAGGACCCTATAAGCCGGGGGGTCATCTCCCAACACTAAGCAATCAAAGTACATAGTGTCATGTTATTTGAAAATACTAAAATTGCTCAAGCCAGCCTCAACAACACTATGCAGCAGGAGGTGTAGCCAGGCCATTTCTCAACAGATTTTGAGAAAACAAATTGCAAAAAATCAGCAATAAAGAGCTACATGGCTCAAAGCAGATCTTTTTTGAAAATACACAAATTCCTTGTGATAAATCCTAGAAGGATCTGAATATCCATACCCTTACCTTGTTCCTCATATCCTTCTTTGGTGCTTGTAAGCTCATCCTTGATAAGGTTAGTGGGACTGGGAAGACATATTACTGAGATGATAAGCAGGATTGGGAGGATATAGATGATTGACATCAGAATGTATAAGATCCCTGTCATAATATTGCAATTTTCCTAGAATATTTCATTTATTTAGGGGTAATATTCAAATTTAATGTATTATATATGTTACAAACAATCTTTTTCTTTTCTTAACTCCTCCAAACACATGCTCATTTCACCTACATGCACATCATGTTCCCTTTTCATTTCCATTGACACATGTTCACCTTCATCCTTTTCATCATCTCACCTATTTTTACCTATGCATATCTTCTTACATGTGGACAACTGTTACATTCCGTTATACGTTACTCCAGTCCAGCTCTGTTGGAGCTGTTTCCGGTAGTCCGTACTCTGTACAGTGCCTTCCCTTATATCCTGAACTACTCTTCCTATGTTCAACTCTGAGACTTTTCCGTGTCATTCTGGTTCTTCCATCTATACTCCAAACCCGTTACCACTTCTTTGCCACTACCACTATTCTTTGTCATCATCCTTCCCACCATCAGTCAGCATACCCGCCATGGATTATTCACCCAAGAATGCAGGACCTTCCTGGGAGCAGAATGCAGCACTTATATTTATCTTTTATATTTCGGTTGCTATTCCTTTATTTATTTAAGTACTTGAAACTTGTATGTTTTCCCTCAGTTCGAATATCAACTTTGTTTCCTCCTCTTGTTCGTCCTCTAAGTCACTGAGGTCTTCCGTCTTATTACTTCTTCTTCTGTTCCGAAATCAGGACACCTTAGGAGCTGGGCGGCACAGCACACACACTGAGGCCAATGTCCTTTCCGCTTACTGTTCCGGAGTAACTCCGATGTGACTTCCTTGTTTTAAACTTAACAACAACTCACTCTATGCACAACTCTCCTATTTTACTATAAATACTGTATTTACATCACATGTATTCTTTACCTAATTCTTGAGAATTGTACCTGATTACTTCTACTCTTGAATCTTCCTCAGACTCATAAGACAATTCCTCAAGACAACTCTCTTGGTATTCTTTGAGCCCACTGTGAATTAATGAATCTTTCTTTACAACTGTTTATGATCAGAGTTATCTGAATCATTCGAAGTCATAACAATATACACTGTACTATGTATACTTCACAAAAAAAATGGAGGGAAACAGTCAAGAACTCAAGGAACTGCAACTGTCTCAGTAAATGTGACACTAGTGGCTGTGTCACACAGTGTGACTGGGTCAGGCTGTTGGCCTCCACTACAGTACTACTACTAAGACTAGTAAATTATGTAAACAGTAGGAGCAAATATACCTCTCCATTCCCATGTTCATTTTTTTAATCCTTTATTAATTTATCTTTGGTTTTTCACTTCTTTACTCTCTATCTGACAACAACAAAACAGCTAATTGCTTGTAATAAGCAAAATATTTTGTATTTTGTAAAATAATTATTGATAATAAATTATTTTATAGATAAATATTATTTTAATTAAAAAATAATAAGTATTCTATATAATAACCATAAGACTTGTATTGCCGTGCAAAGCAACAGCCCAGATCCCCAGTTAAAAGTGCCTGCTGGAATGAACCACGCAACAACACTCACAATCACAAAGCATGTACATTGTTACAATCCTTGAGTTTATGGTAAGTTCAGAAAGCAGTGTCAGACAGGTACTTGTGGGTGAGGGCCATCGCTCCACATGGCATATACGAGTCCCTTCAAATGGAATTATACTGGTATTTTTATAGCGTCTTCGTGAGTGTTGAGTTTCTTAAAGACTTGTTAAAGATGCCAGGGATTGATGAGTAAATTGTTTTCGCGCGGCAAACTTTGCCGCGTGAAAACAATTTACTCATCAATCCCAGGCAAACAAGGCCATCACCATCAACACGTGCAATCACAGAAGTCACCGGCAAGTCTTGCGTTACCTTTGAAAGCCACATCCACTTATAAGAACGAGCCCCTAAAGGGGACTCATAATCATGTTTGTTTAGTGTTGCCACAGTCCAGTCCTGAACCGAAGTTCGAACCTGAACTTTTGAGAACCGGACCGAAGTTCGGTTCAAAGTTCACAGCATGGCTGAACCGAACCTATTTTGAGGTTCAACGAGGCGTAATTTGCCTGAACGCTTGCCTTATATGGTAATTAGTTCGGTTTAGAACTGAGAACCGGACCAGAACCGGGTTCAAGGTTCAGACTATTGCCTGACAGGGTTCGCCAAGAATGGCAGAGAACCGGACTGAACTGGACTTCGGCAACACTATGTTTGTTGCAAACAATTGAATCATGTGTCATCAGCCATCATTTCCTCAAAAAACACTGCAACGATAGATCAGACATTCCCACAATACCTCAAGTCGGAGGAATAACCTCGTTCTAATAATAGTATTAATAATAGAACTCAGAATGATGTGACAAAGACGTGGATTCTTACAAATAGTGTAATTGTACTTGAGCGGCGATCACAAGAGTTGAACGTTGAACACAAGGTGCAAGTTGTATTATAATATATGTCCAGTTTACTCCGCCGACGACCCTGGCCTTGGCCTACATCTACAGGTCGTTCCGTCACAGCACGTGTTTGGAACCATTGTGTCTAACACACTGCGTTTGCTGATGGGTTTACCAATGAAAGTGAGTTTTGCATTGGTACGTGCAAGCCACTCTTTGGACTGTTGGGAGACAACCTTCTCATAGAAAGATGAGTAAGCAGCAGTAATAATGGTTTGAATAAGATACCGGGGCAGGGCTTGCAGCAGCAAAGACAGTCAAAGCACCAATGATAGTCGAGGTTAAAACAATGAATTGCATGCTTGGGAATTAGCTTGGGATCTTTGCTCATTCGTGTCAGCTTTTATTGTTTTTCCATCCATTTGTATTGCCTTTTCGAGGGGACAGATTAGTAGATGTAGTGAAAGGGTGAACGATCATCGTTCCGAGCCATTAACTCAGTTAATCAGGCTAGGCTGGATGTCAGTGGATGATGGGGTGAATCGAGATCGCTAATAATTGCCATTAAAATCGACTGTGGCGATGCAAAAAGAGTTACTCCAGCGAAATAACGGCCAGTCTCCAACTGTCAACCATTGAAAAAAGCGCAGTTCTTTGGCGCTCATCCCAGTTAGATAAAATAGGAGTTCGTAGTCGATTGGTATAAGTTACTATAACTCGATCCCGATTTCGACTATCACTCTTTCCTGAAATAGACATAGGCCTATTTAAATACCCCACTCGAATTGTGTAATACTTTTCATGACAGGACCCAGAACACAGCAATCTACATAATTGTAATAATTATACTGTAGAAGCAGGTAATATAAGTCTAGTTAATTATGAGTAAATATATTTTTATGGCAGTAAAACTACTCAGTTCTATTATTCTACCTTATATGATTATGAGTAGGTTGTTGCAGTGTCATTCTTAGTCAAAAGTCCTGTTTTTGGGGGAAAATTTCTGAATTTACCTCCTCTATCTATGTAATTGTGTTGGCTGGGGTGATTTGTTAATGACTCGCTGCAATCTTCATTCCTCTCATCACATGCCATGGATTATATGTACGTACCCGGCACGGCGTGCCGCCCTCCCAGCCCACTTATTCGACTGGTCAAATAATTCTTGTCATTAAAAATAGATGCGTCAACGGGTCAAATTGGTCATGTTCTGTCATGTTGACCAGGATGTCGGGATCATCGGCGTCGGACTCTGGTGCACCTGGGATGACACATGTCCAACTGACCGGAAGGGTAACAACATCATAGGTGGGCGCCAAAGCCTTCACGCAGTACTTGTGTAAGGGAGTAGGTATACTGGTCAAGTACTCGCCATCATATATTACAAACATCGGTCTATGTGCATGCAGTGTGCCTTCGTTTTTCTACTCGGAGACTACTCCACACTTCTTTTGATTCCGAGAATCGCAATCTCTGTGATACTCGTGATGCAAACAGATCGGTAGGTATAACAAATAACTATGATATAAAAATGATTAGGTTACAATAAGAATACCAAAAGTACGAATCCTTGCGTGTCGCACATTGTGCATGCTCGCAAATAACTTTCTCATGAATAAAATCTGTCAAAAATGCTGTGACTTTGGTAATGTTCGAAAAATGAGAGTTCATTTAGCCGCAGCGTTCCCATTGACGAGAGAACTAACAATATTTTTTTATGTAGCACATACCACTCAGAATGGTTGATAAGAATAACGTCCACACAACTCAGCCAGCTGCCATGTTTAGTACTATTATCAACCAACAGAGATACCTTTCTGTCACGTCCTTTTTGAAAAGCTGTTGGTGCCGGTTGGTGCATAGAAGCGATTTGTGACCCACATATAGTTCGGATAAAGATCGACATCTGACATGCGTGACAATGTGTATTACTTTATCCAGAATAGCTTTGTGAGAAAGCGTCTCAGATGCTCTGCCAGTGGAGATTTTCATCTGATATAATTTAATTTGACTGGTTTGAATGGGCCGTTGCCTTCAGTACGGCAGATCCGAGTTCTGTCAGATCAAGTGTTGAACAGACATCTTATGATACTATTAAGAACTTAGAAGCTCACTTATCTGCATATCCATTGTAACGCCAAGGCAATGCTGATCCAGGGACATGCAGTTGTGGGTGAATGAGGTTGTTCGTGTTCCTCCAAGCTTTCTAACTGAATTCATAGGGCTCTGTAGATGATGCCTGTTAGTTTCGACACATTTGGTTGGATGAAAGAGGGCAGAGTACCCTTGGACTTTTGGTTTGACGGGCAGCCAAATGTCGGTACTTCTGCTGAGTTTGAAATACAATTGCCTTCGCAGTGCAAAGTCCGAGAACCGAGGACTGTTCAGAAGCCGACCGGCTAAACCCGCACAAATAGGCCCAGATTGCAATTGGGTTGTCACTCCAAAAGTGAAAATCGATAACCGATACAAGCTCGGGGACCCCTAATAAATGTCATGTTTTCCCAGCTCCAGGGACAGATGTTGTAACATCCGGAAGATTTGCCAAACGCTCAGATCTGAAAATAAAACCGGCCCTTAGATGACCTGACGCAAACGTGACAGCATCAGTCAGTACTGCTGCCAGTTTCTACCCAATTAGACGAGTGGACCGCAGCAGAGCTCCTCCAAGAAGAATTCCCCTATCAATCTCAGAAAGATGCTGTCGATCCCATACTTCAGCTAGAAAATCAGGCAGAAGCAAGTTCAAGCAACTGTGAACGCCTCCGTCGCGGGGAGTACTTATATCCGGAGGACGCCCAATTAACCCAATGCTCGTACCGCGTTACTTCTCAACGTGTTCAAACTCTTTACATCAACCCATCTTGCGACAAAGGATATCCATTCTTTGACATCCACTTTTAGGCACGCAAGACCGTCCTTTCTGCGTACTTCTATGTAGTAGCTGCTCTCAAAAAGCAAGAAATCGACGGCCCGATTCCAAAGCGACCAGAATCCGTCCTTCTTACCGCCGCTTTGTCGAAAAAGGCTTCCGTTGTCGACTTGTTTGGTGGTCAGGGGAGGAACGAGGTCTATTACGATGAGCTCCAAAATCCCTACGATATATACACACCTTTCGTGGCCTCATTGGTCCAGACTCTCATCGAAGACCTCCAGCTGCCCCTAGCTGCCGTTATCATACATTTGGCCTGGACACGGCCGTCTTGGCTTTCAGGCGCAACTATTCGTCCCAGTCTCCTATCTCGCGTCAGTTCCTGTGTCATTCCCGCTTATTGGGCTTACCCAGCTGGTTCAATATTTGGTCGTTTGTCACGTCTAGGGTTACCAAAGTTCAGTTCAGTTCAGTTCTTGACCTCCTCAGCCTGAACTGAACTGAACTGTTTGCATATGGTCCTGAACTGAACTGAACCATTTAAGAACTGGTTCAAACTGAACTGAACTGAAGAACCATTATAAAATCTGAAATTTTACCTTTTTCTGAAAATTAATTGTACAAAGACCTTCCTTAGCCCTTAGCCACTTGATTTCCACTTATATATGATCTCAGAACTCCTCTAGAACACAGAAAACCATTGATTTATATTTATTTTCCTAAATAGGCAGTACTAATCTATGGTGACATAATAACATCACATACCAAGTCTGGCCATTACCTCCTTCCTTAGCCATTATTTCATGCTAAAAAGGACTGCCAAACCATTCCAATGTTCATAAACTACTGAAGGATCACTTTCCAGAAAATGTTAAGTCAGAAGAAGAGAATTGCCTGACCTTCTAGGAACTAACGGTTCAGCAGTTCAGTTCAGTTCGAACTGCATGAACCATAAATCTCTAAATGCCTGAACCTGAACTGAACTGAACTGAATTATCAGTTCAGTTCAGTTCAGTTCAGGTTCATGAGTCAGTTCTGAACTGAACTTTGGTAACCCTAGTCACGTCGCAAACTTGACCCCCCAAGAACTTCGCAGTCATATCTCTGGAGCTACAAGCCACTCTGAAGGTATTGTCTCTGCTATCATCGTTGCAGCATCAGGCTCCTTCGAAGAGTTCACCAAGAATTCCCGCAAGCCCTCAGGTCATTCCTTTATTCCGGTTTGAGAGGTCAACAAGCTTTCCTTGTCACTTCTGTGGAGCCTAGCGTTGTTCAAGATGCAATTGTAGGTGTTGAGAGTATTCCCAGTCCTATGTTATCGATTGCTGACTTGACTTTGAAGGAGCCCCAACCCCATGTCCCGCAAACAAACCAACACTCCCACCTCACTCTCAGCTTCACGTGTCACTCCAAAACGGACCGAAGGCATTGGCCTTGTTACGAGCTTGGAGAAGGTTATGGCACCGAGCGCGCTCGAGCAGAGAAAGACGCCGTTCTCTCAGCGAATCCCTGTTTTCCCAGTCAGGTCCCCCGCTCGTTGGAGTTCTATATCACAGCGAGCACTTGAATGGAGTCACAAATTTAGTTGCCGAAGATATAGAAGATGAGGAATTCTGGGAAACAAAGGTTTTGAAGAATCTCATTTACAACACTGAAGACGGTACCTCTTTTTAAAAATTTGGGCTGTGATTGCAGAACGGCTCCGCCGCTTAAACCGAGTAGTAATAGGCCTTGGCCAATAAGGGAGAAATGTGCCACTGTTCATATCTAGAACATAACATCCAACACAGGGATTAGGAGATGAATGGAACGACTAAGTTACCATATTTATATAACATATAATGTCCCTCTTCCACAGATTGCGTGAGGTTTCTCAAAAGAGGCACACCAAGTCGATCAATGTCGCCGACCGGCAACGACATCGTCCTTGGATCAAAGGGGAAGGGATAAAGCCAACTTTACTTCAACATCAGAAGAGAAGAATTATAACACCTAACCATCCTTCTCGCGCTGAATAATTTCTTCAAGCCATCATGATGTATGCAAAACGTGAACTGGCAACCACCCATTGTGCACATAGCAACCTAGAGCTTAGTGAGATCAAGCGTAAAACCTGCAGATTCAAGTTTACCAGTAAACAATCCAAGGGTGGGTTTGCGTTTGAAGTTCGGGTTGGTGCAAAACTGCACAATGGAGCACCATATATGCACATCTCCCTCCATTTCATTCATGTAAGGGCCACTATTGGAACCAGCCTCGAGGCAAGTATTACATCCAGAAAGTAGGGTACAAATATATTGAACTGAGTAAAAGGCAAGGAAAATGGTAAGAAAAGGGTTATCAAAGAGCAAATCAGATCGATAACAGGCTGTTCACTGTTAACACTGTTATGTACCAACCCACGCACGTCTTGTCCGAAAAATCTTCTCGACAACACCGAAATGTCTTCGTTTGGTGCACTGAGGAGGACAGCGTGGCCTTAGGTTAGTTCTTTTGACGTTTAACATCATCCAAAGTCGACCTCAGATACATATCCAGGCTGGCGTGTTAGTAGTGACTCACCAATCACAGTTTCAACAGCATATCGTTGGATAACCAACGCCGTTCTGTACCAAGCTTCGTCTCGCAGTTGGGAGGAAGCCGAGAGGTTCACTCTCTTCCCTGTCGAGGTTCGACCTAATTATGTGATGACGTATTCTGTCCACAAAAATGGTGCTGCGTTGTCTCGAGAATCTCAAGACATCATTGCTCCCGGAGACTATGGCTTATACACTCCAGGTAATGCTACTCTCTGTGCACTATCACAACTAGGTGAACTTAGCTTGACATGCAGAAAGCCCCAGACTTTACACTTACTTCAATCCGCTTTATTCGTTCGCGGATATGGAGGACGCGGTGAAAGAAAATAGTCCATCACTCTCTGCCAAGGTACTTCATTGATGCATGAAATTTGTTTTGCTCTCTCTGATGGAGATCAGGCGTCTTTGGGCGCCTCTCTCATTCAACAAGCCTTTGATAGAGATCGCCAATGCATTTTTTCTGGAGTCGTGCCGACCTGTGAATCTGATCCCCTGGTGGCAACATGGGTATTTCCGCCTTTCTTAGGTTATAAGGCAAGTGGTTCAACATTTCAGGTCATCGCATCTAGATGTTTATTTTCATTTTCGCTGATAAGCTTTCGAATGACTACAAGCTGGAGTCTAAGTACTATGCGAATCCCGACGCATGCGATTTAAGCGAATTGATGGTGATCCAAAATGTCGTATCAGGTCGTAAGGACATTATTGCCCTCTTCTGGGAAAACAAGCTCGGCATCGACGTTGATGTATGTATTCACTTGTTGGGATGTTGATCTGTGGTATCCATTGACGTACAGGACAATTATCGCATCATCGCATTTGAGGGTTTGGAAAACTTGAATGGTGGTGCACCTTTGAAAAGCCATCTCACCCTTATCGATGGACCCTATCGACCTAGTGATCGGTTTCTCCGTTTGCATTTCAATGAGTGTCTTGCTGTCAGTGTTTGCCGTGGCGACGTCTGGGAAGATTACGAAGAGCAGGAGATTGAAGTTTTCATGGAAGAACTTGGCGTCTTCGACAACGAGATAGATCCCACTGACCCGAGATGGTCGACACCGCTAGGTTCACACGTCCATGCTTACCTCGTGAGGGAAAAAATGGCAGGTGAGTTTAGTCATTTGTATTTTTGTCAGGGAAACACGTCACTAAAGGAGCACCCGTTAGCTACCTATGATGAAGATCTGGACTAAACAGGCCAAACTTGCATTACTTGTCCTTTGATGATGTAGTCACATTATCTTGTTGAGTCAGACTCAGAGCTGCTTAGTATGCGAACATAAATTACGGTGGCACGGCCTTGGCGATGGGCTGGTTGGGTCGGGGCGGATTGACATAGTGTTGGCGTCATTGGCTGTGTTTGGTGTCGATGTGGCGTTAGCGTTTGTGTACGGGCAGATCCATGTGGGGGTCGAGTTGGTTGTGGGCCTGTTATATGGGAAAGACATGAGTGAGTGTGAAAAGGAAGCGCGACTCGCTCTGCGATGCACCTTGTGGGTCTCCCTTTGCTTTCCATTACCATTCATATCCTATCCGTCTCGTTGCAAAGTTCGCCGACATAAGGGAGCGGCATGGGCACAAGCGAAAGTAAATAGTGACAAAATTTGCCCGAAATTATGCTGACGAAGCCATTCGGAGTTTGAAAGACCTCCTGAGCTTCAGACGATTGAGAGATGGCTAACGCCCGTTTGGAAGCTGGCGCCTATGGAGAACAATGGCGTGTAACGATCCCGGCTTCCAAGAAACTTCCCCTTGTGCCCAACCCACCGATGATATGTGAATGTTCCTTTCAGATTCATTTCTGTAAGAGTCAATTTTAGGATCAGCTTCAGGCAAGTATTCCATGCATAAAGTAGGGTAAAAATATATTGAACTAAGGAGAATTGAGGACAAGGATGAAAGGGCAAGGAAAGAGGTAAGGAAAGGCTTATCAAAAAGTAAATCAGATCGATCATAACATGTTTGACAATATGTTGTAACATTTGTAACTTGCCTTTTTCTCAAACACAACCACCACTGCTATGTATTGGCTATGTACCAACCCACGCACGTCTTGTCCAAAAAATCTACTCGACAACACCGCAATGTCTTCATTTGGTGCACTGAGGAGAGGAACCTGGCCTTAGGTTAGTTGTTTTGACGTTTAACATTATCCAAAGTCGTCCTCAAATACATATCCAGGCTGGCGTGTTAGTAGTGACTCTCCAATCACAGTTTCAACAGCATATCGTTGGATAACCAACGCCGTTCTGTACCAAGCTTCGTCTTGTAGTTGGGAGGAAGCCGAGACGTTTGCTCTCTTCCCTGTCGAGGTTCGACCTAATTACGTGATGACATATTCTGTCCAGAAATATGGCGCTGCGTTGTCGCGAGAATCTCAAGACATCATTGCTCCTGGAGACTATGGCTTATATACTGCAGGTAAGGCTACTCTCTGTGCACCATCATAACTAGGTGAACTTGGCTTGACATCCAGGAGACCCCAGACTTTACACTTACTTCGATCCGTTTTATTCGTTTGCGGGTATGGAGCGCGCAATGAAAAAAAATAGTCCATCACTCTCTGCCAAGGTACCTCACTGTTGCATGGAATTTGTTTTTCTCTCTCTGATGGGGAGCAGGCGTCCTTGGCTCCCTTTCTCATTCAACAAGCCTTTGATAGAGATCGCCAATGCATTTTTTCTGGCGTCGTGACAAGCTGTGAATCTGATCCCCTGGTCGCAACATGGGTATTTCCGCCTTTCTTAGGTTATAAGGCAAGTGGTTCAATATTTCAAATCATCGCATCTAGATGTTTATATTCATTTTCGCTAATAAGCTTTCGAATGACTATACGCTGGAGTCTAAGTACTATGTGAATCCCGACGCATGCGATTTAAGTGAATTGATGGTTATCCAAAATATCGTATCAGGTCGTAAGGACATTGTTGCCCTCTTTTGGGAAAACAAACTCGGCATCGACGTTGATGTATGTATTCACCTTTTTGGGATGTTGATCTGTGGTATCCATTGATTGACGTACAGGACAATTATCGCATCATCGCATTTGAGGGTTTGGAAAACTTGAATGGTGGTGCACCTTTGAAAAGCCATCTCACCCTTATCGATGGACCCTATCGACCTAGTGATCGGTTTCTACGTTTGCATTTCAATGAGTGTCTTGCTGTCAGTGTCTGCCGTGGCGACGTCTTGGAAGATTACCGAGAGCAGGAGATTGAACTTTTCATGGAAGAACTTGGCGTCTTCGATAACGAGATGGATCCAAGTGACCCGAAATGGTCGACCCCGCTAGGTTCACATGTGCATGCTTACCTCGTGAGGCAAAAAATGGCAGGTAAGTTTAGTCATTTGTATTTTTGTCCGGGAAACACGCCACTGAGGAAGCACCCGTTAGCTACCTATGATGAAGATTCGGACTAAACTGGCCAAACTAAGATCCACTTACATTACCTGTCCTTTGATGATCCGTAGCAAAAACTAAGTGTATTCTAGAAACTATCCAACTAGATCAACCATGCGCCGTTTTGCGAGGTGCTTCGACAATAGTACCAGCGCTTTCCGAGCAGCACGCTGCGCCCTCTGACAGTGATCGAAAGCCAAGCCACAACTCGTCTTGAGGACGTGTGAAGAGTCTAGTTGACATTCTCGAGCCAAGGGTGCTCTAGAAGTTGGCCAGCCGACAGTCGCTTTGTCGGGTCAATGACTAGCATCTGGGACAAGAAGTTGGCAACCTCTTGAATTTCCTGAGGCGAATGCCCGGCTCTTGACAATAGAGCCTCAAGAGTCATCGTGTAGCGTCCCGCACCCTTTAAGAGATGACCTGAGTGGAATTGTGAATTCATGTGAGAGAAACAGTAGCAGGGATAGCACTAACCTTTGCCATCGAAGTACCGCTTCGATTCCGTGCCTTTCCTCATAAATTCGAAGGGAAATTGGCCAAATAAACCAGTAATTTGAGCTAGATGCGTCTCAGCGGGTTTCATCCCGGATTCTTCATTCTTCCAGAAGGGGTCGAAAAGTGGGGCGCCTCGCGCAAATTCGTATAACTAAATTAATTGTTTTCAAGAGCTGCTCGCAGAGAGGGAGTGAAAACATACTAAGCAGCCCAAGTTCCAGATATCGGCCTTTGTATCCCAGTCAGCTCCAATAATAACTTCGGGAGCACGAAGAGCGCGTGGCTGGATGACTTGCGCGAATCGATTTTCCATTCTGTTGGCTATAATTCTCAAAAGATAAATCGCTTAAGATAAATTAAAACATACCAGCCCCGAAATCGGTGAGCTTGAACGTCGACGACATCAGGTCATCCATGCTTAATTGAATAGTTGCTTGGCCCGGTTCAGGCGGTGCACCGGTCATCAAAATGTTATCTCCCTTGATATCTCAAAGGGGCTTGAAAAGAGGAAATTCAGAAATTTGATGAGAAGTCTGACCTGTGTGAATGACACCGCATTCTTCGTGGATATACCTCAAGGCTCTTAGGACGTGCGTGGCTATGCGCTTTACCAAGATCAAAGGCATCGCATCCGGGAAACCGCAATAGATATCAAAAAGGCTAAGACCCAGAGGCTCCATTACAAGACAAATGTGGTCGCCATTCGGCCCTTTGTGGACGAAGGATTCATCGAGCTGACAAATCCGACGATAACCTAATGACTGAGGATTTCTGTCGCGGAGGGTTCTCAATATCCCCAGCTCATCCCAGGTTTCCTTTTCAACGGATAGATCACCTATGAGAATCTTCATGGCTGCCAGCCCCTGGTTTCTATGCAACAGATGATGTAAGATCAGGAAATGATGAAAAGTTCAATACAAACCGAGTATCTTGAACGAGCCAGACAGTAGAGTAAAAACCCCAGCCTAGTTTTCGGACGATTTTATAGCGCTGATTGAATACTTCACCAACGTTCACTGGGTGATACCCCCCCGCTTCGTAGCGGTTTGGAGGCTCTGAGCCTTGTTGACGAGTAACGGCGATCGACAGTGAGCGTTGTGAGCTAGCACGGCGAGAGAAAGAATTTATAAATGATGGGAGAAATCGTGACATGGCTACGAGCAAGCTGAGTGTTTAAATGGAAAAGATGGTGGACCGTCCAACACGCGTGACTCGTTCAGTTTGTGGGTACTGGCTAGTCTCTCCTAGTCAGACTTCGATATATGTGATGTGCCCTACGGATCACGATATATGAAGTCTGTTTTTTACCGCGCCCTCCGAACCGTGTCAGAAAGTTGTTATGTAATCTTCGGACTTTGAAAATCTGGTTATGTTGGGGGTATGTGTCTTCCTTGCTCCATCAGAGTTTACCACTTACAATTCCTGTATTCCTTCAGCGCATTTGGAACGTCGTGATCAATCGTCTGCTATTTTGTGTTTTCCTTATGCAGGCTCTGATGATTTTGAGTGAGTTCAGTATGTTGGACCATAACTTTGTGTCTACCTCTCTTTAGCACTTCAATTCGGATTCCACACATTGCTATGGCTCTCCGCAGTTCCCCCTATCTTCATCGTTTTAGCCCTTAAAATCTATATCGACCGCACCTACCTACCCGCTTTCAACTATTTCTCCCCAAGAGGAAATTCATGTTGCCAAAGTCCATTCGGAGCGAGGAGATGCTCAGAGTAATAGGGCTTGAGAAACGTTTCGGCCACCCCGCCCTTCATGCAGAGCTTTTCACCCCAATGCTTCACAAGAATTTAATGCCGTTGTTAAGCGAGGTGTACCACGGCAAAATCAATAGCGACCGTGCTAAAGTGGATGCCTATGGTGGACAACAGATGGAAGCTCAACTTGTCCCTCCGGCATTGAGATCGCGGGTATTGACCAGGTCTGTTCTCCTGTTGTCGATACGAACTTTTATATTAACGTCTATACTTTTCTCTCGTCGTTGCAGAATGATCTCATGTACGACCCCGTTATGTACCAGCGTGACTGGGACGAGCTTGACTGGGACCAACGATCCGTGGCCACGACCCTGAGTCTTCGACAATGTTTCGCCGATGCAAAATAAGTCTCAATATTTCCCCTGTTCTTCATCCAGTTGCGATGCATATCTAAATCATGGTCCCAATTTGACTCAGCAAGATATCGAACTACTTATCACGGATGGACCCTATGCATGAACCTCTCTTGAATTCCTCGTCTATGATCTTCCAGCAGCAACAAGGATTCGTTTCTCAGCAGTCACTTAGTCTTTCTTCACCACCGTCGCTGTATCACCACAACAATGCTAGTACTGTTACTCGGGAAGCTCCCATTCATCGGCCGCAGGAGCGGAGTTACTCACCAAGCCTGACTTATGTTTCTAGTGATATGTACGAGCGCAGCTAGCTCGCCTACCTCGCCGTCTTCTCAGAAACCACAGCAACAACAAACCGCGAATTCAGGAAGTCAGCACTATGCCAGCCCACATAGCTCCAATTCATTTGGTTCACCAGAATTCCGTGGTCAGTCACCGGCTCCGCGACCTTATTCGCCGCAGCACCAAGCACACGCTAGACAAAATAGTGGAAATGTGCTTGGATCTTCTCAGCTCCGGAATAAAACGTCGAGTCCTCAGCCCTACTCATCTCAGGTGCAGTCGGGACAGATTCTAGATCAGTCAATAATGAGAATGCAAACACCTGGACCTCAAATGTATCTGTCCCAACAGCATTCAGATAATATCAACATGGCTGGTCGTGGGGTGCCTAAAAGGCACTAACTTAAAGTTTACCTTATCTCTCTCTTTTTTATTTAGCTGGACTTACGACTGGGACGATATACTATTGACTTTGATTGCTCAATTCTTGGTTGAGAAAAACATTACCCATGTCATGACGGACATTTTTGTATTACACTTCTTTAAATAGGATATCCTCGGAGATACCATGCTTATTACTAAGACATTTGTTTTATCTCCACTGTGCACAAGCATCTACACCTATCTACATATGTCTTTGCGACAGCCGGTTATTTTGGACACCGACGCTTGGCCTGGGTATGTAGACATCTCGAACCGGGACTGGTTCCGACGGAGGACCGCTTACATGATCTACGCGACGGTCACAAATCAGTGACAGTTCCACATCGATCGAAAACGTCAAAAAACTCCAGAATCTAGGTTCTTTATATAATCCACACATTGTATACAAGTCGCCAAGTCAGAGTATGAAGAATGTGAGTCTTTTAGCCCTTTTAATCGCTCAAAGATGTAAACTCCAGTATCACTATACGTTCTCCTGACAAAAGGCAGTTGTTTTCGCAAACACTGCGCTTCTGAATGACCCAGCCCGGCGGTTTCCAGCTGTATCTTCTCTCTGATTTTTCCCGCCCCCATTGTATTTTTTCTTGAAACTTCTGACACGGATTTCACCCAGGGTTGTAGATTGGACTCCTTGATGTTACTAGAATATTCGTTGCTGCGGTTGGCAATGTGCTTTCGTCCTTTTATTCGACCTCACACGATGCCATCTGCGGCGTTACCAGGTGCGCGAATATACCTATGTGATAGAAGACCCTTTCAATTCCAACGTGTGTGGAAGATGCACTATTTTTGTTGTTAAAGTGCAACAAATTAAAAGGTCAGCATTGGAAAAAATCGTTTACCGGTATTTAAATATAATTAAGAACCCATCCTACAGATTAGTCGTGCGACTATTAACTCTCGATCAAAGCCTGCCTTGCCAAGCAAATTCATTCGTTTGAAGCCAAGTTCTCACTGCTTCCAAAATATCCACTGTGGTCTCGATTTAGTCGAGTTTGACTTTACGTCACGTCAAACCATCATCCTCGTATCGGAATCTTTTGGTGCCTCTCCGCTCCTCCTACCTTGGACCCACCTCTGAGTTCTCTCTGACGAGTGCGGTTTTTAAGTGGGAGAGTTATTCCCTCTGCCTCCGCGTAACTGGAAGGGCGCCCTTTTGCGAAACTATCGAAATGAGGTGTTGACTCATACCCACAGCAAACCTAATTCCCATGCAGTTTCCGCGTATTGTAACACTTTTCATGGGACTTCCATCTGCTTGGCGTGTCGGTGTATACGTTCCCTATCTATATTTTCCCTTTAAGGAATTGGAATTCCCGTTGAGCAACACCCACCGCAGCCAAGACAATGATAAAATTCTCGCAGACTCTTCCGGTCTTATGGATATTCGTTACTAATCGACCGATACGAATTACTCTGGACTTATCCCTTAATTCCCTTAAAACCGAGCAGTAGTTTGCCTCAAAGTCTCCCCATCATCTCTTTCCTTGCATCCAATCCTAACCACATTTATTTACTCCCATCATGCCTGGTGTCGACTATTTCTCCAACGGCGTTGAAAAATCTGAAACCGTTGCTCCAATGCCTTCTATAGATGCGTTCAAGGAGACCCAACATCGCAGTGGTGTCTACTACAACCCACGCCTAGACCCAAAGAAGTACCTAGAAGGTCCTCTTTCTCCCAATCCTGCTACCCGCCTCCGACAAATGCTTGCGAGGCCTGGCATCGTTGTAGGTATAAGAACTTTTTCAAAGGGAACATCAGCTGATCTAGAATTCATTTCAAAAGGTTGCCCCAGGTATATGCGACGGCATCAGTGCACGATGTGCTCTCGAAGCGGGCTTTACCTGCATGTATCAAAGGTATTGATCTAGAAAGGGGTCATATATGCTTTTGGCTTAGTATTCTTCTCTTAGTGGTGCTGCGACCACTGCTTCCCGCCTTGGCCAACCTGACCTCGCAGTTGCAACAATGAACGATTTCGTCCAGGTATGTTCCTTAAATTAACATTTGTTATAGTCCAATTTTACTTAAATATTTGCCAACAGGCCGCTCAAATGGTCTGTAGTCTGGACCCTAGTGTTCCAGTGATTGCAGACGCCGATACAGGGTATAGTCTCATAATTCATCCAAGTTTAGAATGTTATCCATATCTCACCAAAATTGCTTATCATAGGTTCGGTGGACCCGTCAATGTTGCTCGCACAGTCACACAATACGCCAGAGCTGGCGTGGCAGCCCTACATATCGAAGATCAGGTCCAGACCAAACGTTGTGGGCACCTGATGGGCAAGCAGGTTGTCTCACGGGAAGAGTTTTTGACCAGAATCCGAGCAGCTGTCAATGCGCGGGACTCGATACCTGGGGGCTCAGACTTTGTATGGAGAGGTTTTGGTTTTTTTTTCCTGATCAGTTTTTTTACGTCGTTGACAGGTTATTATTGGCCGAACTGACTCTGCTCAAGTTCTGGGCATGGATGAAGCTATCACCCGACTAAAACTTGCAGCTGATGCTGGCGCTGATGTTTGTTTCATCGAGGGTGTGAAGACAGAAGAGCTTCTCAGATCCACTGTAGAAGCACTTGCACCAAAGCCTGTTAGTAACTCCGCGTCAGTATATTATAAATCACACCACTGATCTGCAATTACAGGTCCTCGTAAATGTTATTTCTGGGGGCCTCACACCATCATTTACCTACAAAGAGGCCGAGACAATGGGCGCCAAAATCATCAGTACGGCTTTTTTTCTTCCTTGCTTTTGGCAACGATTAATGTGCCCGATTTCAAGTTTTTTCATTGGTCTCCTGCGTTGCTATGATGCACGCTGTCCGAGCTGCGATGCATTTACTCAAAAAGACCGGAACCGACTTCTCATCTGCCAAAGGAATGGATCCCAAGGCCTTCTTCGAAGTAATGGGTCAGCTGTTCTTTAACAATGGCAAATCTCTTGCTACCAGGCTGATTTTATGTTTTAGGTCTTAACGAGATCATTAGTTTAGATGCGCATGCGGGTGGGACTGCATTCCATGAAATCTGAAGCTTGCCGGCCTCAGTAAAGAAATACATACATGGTTCCAGCATATATAGATAAGTTAGATATTATGGGTTCCAGCCTAGATATTTCTTGAATGTATTTTTAACAATCATTGTTACTGTTACACAATACACATTTCTTGTTTGTTCACAAATCGCTCCTTCATGCTGGTCTACCATTTATTCTCGTTTCCGTGTCAACCCCCAAGCACCCCACGTCGTACTTGAAGTTTCTAAGAATAATTCCCAAGACATAGCATAATGGACCAGGATCAAGTCAAGTTCCTCTATCTCGTCCAAGAATTCCAACTTGGAAATTCTACCAAAGATATCAATCAGCGCGATGCCTTGCGTAGCCAATGTCATATGAGTACCTCTCAAGCTCTGATGTTTCAATGTACGCTCGTCTAATCTCTTTAAGTGTGAGAGAGCGAGCGGCAGTGAAACCAACATTTAAAAATCTGCTTGTAACTTTGTAAGACTCTGTTCATCTGGATAAGGCCCTACGCCTGGTATGGAGATATTCCTCTCCTAGATATACCGTTATTGCAAAGCACTGGGTATATGAGAAACGATTGGGGAGGTTGTACCTTCAGATTTTTGACCATGACGCGTCCAAATGAATCATTGAGAACCGAACATTTCATATACTACGCATCCTAAAACTCCGGTTGGACTTCTTTGGATGAATTTGATAAACCAATCAAGAAGGCGCGATGAAGCAGATGGAGATATGTAGGCAAGGACGCATTCGAAGAGAAGCAAGGTAGGCAATGAGGGATCAAGAATTGAACTTTGTGCAGCAGCTTCTATCGAGGAGGAAAACATAGGTTCAAGTACCTCTGAAGGTGGGAGTCGAAGGTCTGCGGGAAGAAGATGATATCTTTGTGAATGCAAAGCAGTCCCGCCCTGCGCTACACCATTAAGCATAGCCAACGAACGGGCTTGCAGCTTGGCTCACCCAAAGAGACCCTACTAGAGTCTCCGAGACTGCTGATGAGTTCCTTGTGCCTTCGAATTGCCATGGCTTTCTTGGTCGTAATTTCTGGGAAGTCAATTTCAACAAATTTTTGCAGATTGTCATTTAGAGGGCCAGCCTATCAAGGAACAACCCCATTTAACTGAGAGTTTTTTGGAGAAAGCAATATATAATCAACGTGCTGCGATGCGCCAGAACCTCGTGTCACTTCCTGAACCGAGGCTCACAATTTGACAATGCCGCGGCTGAGCTCTGCAGTCATTGATCAACTAGGGTGTCTATCCCTGCAGATCTAACATATGTGCCAACATTGATAAGTGGCGGGCGGGGAGGAAGTAAATGGGCACGAGGAACTAGAAATTTTACAAAGGGATCGTGTAAATATTGTTTTTGAGTTGCAGAGAGTCTTGCTGTAGCCGCATCGTTGTCTGTTGCGCGTATTGACGCGTCCCCAGATTGTGTGGTGGAAGGAGGAAACATTTTTGCTTATCAATCAACTTGGTGGGCAATGCCTATTAGTAACCAAGGGTTTGTTGACAAAATCCAACCCTACCCCTACCCCTGTGTATCCAACCCCTGACCCATGGAGGGTTACACTTACAGAACCCTTGACAATCACTATGTATCTATAGTTACTTGTTACCCTGTATGTCTAATCACAAAGGGATTTGGATGAACAATTTTCTTAAATCTCGGGGTCAAATTAACTTGATACACAGTACCATGCATATTTGTAAACTTTATGATAAATAAAAAATATTGTGAGGCAGCCAGCAGATGTTACAAGTTGGAGACGGGCCACACAAGAAGCGGCATCTTATTCGAATTATTTTCCGTGAGCAGTATAGGACGCAGAATACCAGTTGGTTTCGTTGCTATATCTTTAGCGGAAACCGCAAGGTCAAATTCAAAAGCACGAACGAGCGTGAACAGCAAGGCTTTGGTTCTATTGAGACGCAAAGGAAACAAAAATTTAGAACCCGACATTGACGAAATATGAGCGGAGAAACATAAGACTCACTCCAAAAGTGAAAATCGATAACCGATACAAGCTCGGGGACCACCAATAAATGTCATCGTATTTGCCCAGACTCCAGGAACAGATGCCGCAACATCCGGAAGATTCGCTCAACGCTCGGGTCTGAAAAGAAAACCGGTTAGAAGACAATTGAGAACGAAAGTTGACGACGAAATTAACTTGAACTCTGTGGAATCTGCGCCCCATATCGATTTATCTCCGTTGACGAGGACAATAGGTACCACAATCGATTGACCCTTTCTGATCCTATCTCAGAGAAACGTAAGGTCAGAATATAATGGCATCAAAATTGAATCAAAGGCCAACCGAATTTCATTACGGACAATCCCTTTCCTGTCAGTGAACGGCTGGCTAAGAGGGATGCAATCATCCTTGTTAGCGGCTCGCGGAGCGCCAGAAACCGGCGGATAAAGACGCAAACTTTCGCGTACAACGGCGTCTAGATAAGGCAATGCATTCAATTCGTCCATTGTTGGATTATCGGTAGATATATCGGATACTTCTTGACGAAGTTTGGTTTGTACCTGTTTATTTTGCGTTAGAGCATATAAGGCCCATGTCATCGCGGTGCTATATCGAAGTTAACTTCGGATTGCAGAATATATGAGGAACGGACGTGTGTACCTTGTTGTTTCGTGACCAGCGATAAGGAAAGTAGGGATCTCTGCGAGTATATTGAGTAAATACATCGGCCCAGAATGGGATTTATGGATTTATACACGAGACAGCACATCTTCATCCGTCATCCGTTGCGCTTCCGGTAGGTCTTGCATGGTATTGGTTTGAACCAATAGCGAAAGAATGTCTTTACAACCCGACGATTTACTACTTTTATCGTCTTCAAGGGACGCTTTACTTTGCTTCAGAAGATCAGATCCGATACGGCCCATTACAGCAGAAGCCCTTTTCGTCGCAGCGTCATTTGGTGCTGGCTGTAATCCAATGCAAATTAGAGGGTGAAAATGGGCTAGAGAGGAATCCTGATACGAACTAAGAAAAGCAGAGGAGGGCACATCGCTCTGATCATCGGAATAATAGATGGTTTCTCTCCCGTCTTGAATATCCATGAAAACGATTTCATAAGTTCATTTTTCTCGGGGTCGCTGGTCAGTGCATTGAATTTATAATTGAATCCTAGGGATTTTAGTTTAAATGAAAGCAATGCGATCGTGCGCGGGATGGGATGATTTTACCTGCAAGACCGATGATATCGAGAGTTGTTCGACTCATCCATGAAAGGCACTCGATGGGAGCCACACCATCATGCTTGACAATTTCTGTGCTCCAGATGTCACGTAGCTATAAAACGTTTCAAAATTACGAATTATACACGCTCGATTAAGTGAAATATTGACCTCGAGTGCCTTTTCTAAGAAGATTACGGTCAGATCCCGTATCTGTTGTGGTCCGAATGCTGGATTCTATTTAACCATCAGTCATATAACGCCAAAGTAACGCAGCAGAACTGACCAAAACTTTCCGCTACTGCAGTATTAGAAAACAATTCGACACCTCTTTAATAAAGATGCATACCTGATATTTATGGACATCTCCTTCGACAGCTAGAATTCCTTTATATAATCTCAATGAGAAAATATGTCACGATTCACACCAGGAAACGCACCATTTCCAAACAGTTGACGAATGGCGTAATTGATCGCATCGGGTTTCGGATAGTCATAACTATTGAAAAGTATGTAGTTGATTGCCTTGAGATCGGTAGTCAGAAGACGAGATGTCTTTAGAAACGAAATAAGTTGTTCAGTCATTTTGCACTGGTCGATAATGATCAACGCACTCCGAGCAGTCCTTTGAATTGGATTGTCGTTCCATATTTGTTGAGCCAATCTTCCTGCAGCGCGGAATCATACTATTCGGAAGGTATCCATCACCGTTCAATGGCCCGTATGAACTTTTGGACCCACCGGTTCCAAGAGTTCTTTGAAATTTCCATATAGAAAACTAGGGCTCGGGGGTCCGGGAATGTCGCGCGATGGAGAAGTCACTTCGTCGTGTATGAAAGTAGATATCTTGTAGATTCCATAACTCAAAAGGATACCAGCCAGGGATATTGCAAGTTGAGCTGTGGTGACATAAGGGCCAGCAAGATTGGACAATATCGTGGTCACGGGAGGAATGGCTCTTGAAAAGCTCTGTTGCTGCGTGCGTTTACTTGAGTACCTGCCATGTGGGTAAGAAAACAATGTCTTCGGCAATATCGCCATTCGTCGCTTAAGGCTGTTTTTGTAAAGCTACCGCTTTCGGAATCATCATCATACTATGAATGATCCTTGCCAAATTCCGATCAAAACCGTTTTGTGGTCAATTTAAGTCTTGTAATGTGAGTATAGGAGGTAAAACGGCACTAGAGAGAGCACTATCAGAGCCTCCGATGTAGTAGAAGATCAAAGACTACTATTCTGTCGGTACCGCACCTATGGAGATATGCAACCCTACGGATGCTGGGCAGGGCTGACTCTCAGTATCTCCACAGGGAGCAACATTTCGGTTATAGATGAGTCCCCGTACAATGAAGTGTTGGTGGGGTAAGATTCCAGCAAGAGGCCAAGGTATCCTCGCAAAACATGAGTCCGAAGTCTGATTGTCAGTGAAAACCATCCAGCCGAAGGAGTATTTATTAAATGGAAAGTAGCGTCGCCGAAGTCAGGTTTGATGATGATTTTGAAACGTTGAAGTTGCGATTCTGTGGGTGATCCTTGAAGAAGGCCTGAACCTAAGGACTCGGAGTCATAACTTGTCTGTTCAGAGGACCGTGACATATTCAACTTGTGATTGACTTCACTACCACGTGATGAGAAAAGTTCCGAGCGACTCCGAGCAGTTGCCGAGCAAATTCTGCTCAGACTTGGCTCGGACTCGAATACAACTTGAATGTGATTAGATTTTTGGTGAGTTTCAAGTTGGCTCCGACTCAGTCCGATGAAATTCTGAGTTCAGAGCAGAACAATGATTTGGAACCAGTCCAAGCAAGTCCTAGCAGATTTTGTTCGGATCCTACCAGGATTTTGCCAGGATTCTGGCAGTTTCGAATTTGAGTTATCTACAATGTGCGAAGGTATTGATTGAAAGACAATGGCTTTCCGAGGTGCACACTGATAGCGACGCCATCGGGCAATCTATTGAACAAAGTAAGGAAGGGCATATGAGGTGTCCCAGTCATCAAATAAGCTCAAGAATGCCGTGCCATATGGCCCATAGTAGCAACCTTCGAGCGGCTGGCACAAAGCTCGAAGATCGTGCGTGACATCGGCATGTATTTTATAACTTCTATTACCAAACGGCACACAATATTAAAGCAAACGCAGTACTTCTCTCCCAATGGCCACGATGTTGTCCAATCTTGCTGGTTCTTACGTCACCACAGCTCAACTTGTAGTATCCCTGGCTTGTATCCTTTTGGTTTATGGGATCTACAAGATATCTACTTTCATACGCGACGAAGTGACTTCTCCGTCGCGCGATATTCCTGGTCCCACAAGCCCTAGTTTTCTATATGGAAATCTCAAAGAACTCTCAGCATCAGTGAGTCCAAAAGTCCATACATCATTGCTTGAACGGTGAAGGATACATTACGAATAGTATGATTCCGTGCTGCAGGAAGATTGGCTCAACCAATACGGACCAACGATCCAATTCAAAGGAGTGCTCGGAGTGCGTTGATCATTCAAATCGATCAGTGCAAAACGACTGAACTCATTTCGTTTCTAAAGACATCTCGTCTTCTGACTACCGATCTCAAGGCAATCAACTACATACTTTTCAATAGTTATGACTATCCGAAATCCGAGGAGATCAGTTACACCATGCGTCAACTGTTTGGAAATGGTGTGTTTTCCGGTATGAATCGGGACATATTTTTCAGATTGTATAAAGGAGTTCTAGTTGTCGAAGGAGACGTCCACAAACATCAGGTGTGCATCTTGTCAAGATTTGTTCTAGAATAATCTTCTAATACTGCAGTAGCGGAAAATTTTGGTCAGTTCTGCCGCGTTAATTTGGTGTTATATGGCTTATCATTAGATAGAATCCAGCGTTCGGACCACAACAGATACGGGATCTGACCGTAATCTTCCTAGAAAAGGCACTCGAGGTCAATATTTCACTTAATCGAATGTGTATAACTCATAATTGTGAAATTTTTTATAGCTACGTGACATCTGGAGCACAGAAATTGTCAAGCATGATGGTGTAGCTCCCATCGAGTGCCTTTCATGGATGAGTCGAACAACTCTTGACATCATCGGTCTTGCAGGTACAATGATCCCATCCTGCGTACGATGAAATTGATATTATTAAGACTGAAATCCCTAGGATTCAATTACAAATTCAATGCACTCACCAGTGATCCCGAGAAAAATGACCTTATAAAATCATTTTCAACCATTTTCAAGGCGGGAGCGAAACCCAGTATTATCCCAATGCTAAAAGCGATGTATCCTCCTCTGCGTTTCTTAGTTCGTATCAGTATTCCTCTCTAGCCCATTTTCGCCCTCTAATCTGCATAGGATTACAGCCCGCACCAAATGATGCTGCGACGAAAAAGGCTTCTGCTGTTATGGGTCGTATCGGATCTGATCTTCTGAGGCAAAGTAAAGCTTCCCTTAAAGACGATAAACGTAGTAAATCGTCGGGCCGCAAAGATATTCTTTCTCTATTGGTTCAAGCCAATACCATGCAAGACCTACCGGAAGCGCATCGGATGAAGGATGAAGATGTGGTGGCTCGTGTGTATAAAAACTCGTTCTAGACAGATGTATTTACTCAATATACTCGCAGAGATCCCCACTTTCATTACAGCTGGTCACGAAACAATAAGGTACACGGGTCCGTTCCTCAAATACTCTGCAATCCGAAATTAACATGTTCTACATCTTGACATAGCATCGCGATGACATGGGCATTGTATTCTCTGACTCAAAATAAGCAGGCGCAAACCAAACTTCGTCAAGAAGTATCCGATGTATCTACCGATAATCCAACAATGGACGATTTGAATGGATTGCCTTATCTAGACGCCGTCGTACGCGAAACTTTGCGTCTTCATCCGTCAATTCCTTCCCTTATACGAGCTGCTAAGAAGAATGATTGCATCCCTCTTAGCCAGCCGTTCACGGACAGGAAAGGGGTTGTCCGTAATGAAATTCGGTTGGTGGTTGGTTCAATTTTGATGCCACTATATTCTAAATTTATCTATGTGGGATAGGGTCAGAAAGGGTCAATCAATAACGGTACCTATTTTCTTCATCAACCGAGATAAATCAATATGGGGCGAAGATTCCACAGAGTTCAAGTTAGTTTCGTCCTTAAATTTTGTACTCAATTGTCATCTAACCGGATTTCTTTTCAGACCTGAGCGTTGGGTGAATATTCCGGATGCTGCAGCATCTGTCCCTGGAGTCTGGGCGAACATGATGACATTTATTGGGGGTCCCCGAGCTTGTATCGGTTATCGATTTTCAATTTTGAGTGAGTATTATCATGTCTCTGGTCATATTTTGTCGATGTCGAATCTAAATTTTCTTTCTTTGTATGAATAGAATCAAAAGCCTGCTGTTCACGCTCATCCGGGCTTTTGAATTTGAACTTGCAGTTTCCGCTCAGGATGTAGCAACGAAACCGACCAGTGGTGTCCTGCGTCCTGTACTGCTCACAGATCCAACTAATTCAAATCAGATGCCACTTCTTGTGCGCGCCATGTCCAACTTGTAACACAATTCTGGATCTGTTGCTTTAGCGTTGGCTGTCTTTGATATTTGTATCATGGGCAAAAGGGTCCCCGGGATTTCAGACTGTAACCCAAGGTTGTTGTAGTTCTTATAATGTAACTTGAAATGAGTGTAAGATAGGCATCTTCCAGCATCCCTTACATACGCGAGCCGAGCAGCCTCTGATCCTCCCACTGCAAACACATTTTGAGTAGAGTAGAACCAGAGAGGAAGCAGATCTATTGTTCTCTGGTTTTACTTTTTTGAAATCCCAAAATATGAGGGAAGAATAGATTCTGTTTTATTCCTCTTGCCTCCCTGGTGGGATATAATTACACCCTCCTCTGATCATAGCCTCACAGTTTTCATTCTTATTTTTAACAAATTTTTAATATAAAAATAGTTACAAATAGTAGTGTGTCTTTCTGGAATTTTATTTTCACCTCAAAATATGGTCCTTGGCAATATTTGATGATTTTGGCAGATTTTTGGGTTGTGGGTGTCCAACATTTGGCCACAGTTAGGGCTAGGGTTATTACATAAGCCACATGGTGCTCAGGACTTCCACAAAAAAGGTGGGGTACCACTGGTTAGCTCTTCCCAGCCTGGGTGATGCTTTGAAGACACAGCTATACTGCTTTCCTCTCCCTTATGCCAATGGGATTTTCCTGCTTAAAAATGAACACAAATCACATTTAATATCTTTAATGCACTGTCTCTGTGGTTTTTAAAATATATATTGCCAGTGCCAGTTATTTAGACCAGTGTTGGTGCTGGTTATACCTCCAGCATCCTATCCATCTTTGCTTTCCTATATGATAATGCAATTCTTTATCTTCCACTGTTTCAACTTTCTGGTGTTTTAAGGAATAAGCATTTCTGGTGCTGGTTGTTAAGGCTGGTGCCAGTGCTAGTCAGACCTCTGGCACTCTGTCCAAAAATAAATGCAGAATACATTTTATGCTTTAAAAAATTTTACTTTGGGAAATAGATGAGAAACACATCATAAGTTTTTAGAATTTTTCTTTTAGACATACTTTGTGTTTTCATGAGAAATTTTTTTGGAAATGACACATCACACAACAGGTCTAAAATAAGTTTTTCTAAAGGAAACACCACCTGGTGCCAGCAGTGGTACATTTCCTTTGAACAATTCATCTATCTAATGTCTACTTTATTTTATGGGAAAGATACAATAGGCTCCATTGAATTTGATCCCTGTAAGGTCAATCCTACTCTCCACATCTGGCTTGCAGGACTTCTCAGATCAAGATGACCACTCAGACATTGAAATCCCAAACCCCTCTGATAACAATGAACCCATCACTGCTGCCACAATTTCTTTGCAAAAAATGTGCTCTTGATACATGTGTTTGACACTTCAATTAAGATTTGGGAATTTTAATAGACACATTTTAGCTTTTTGTACTGATTTTATGCTATACTGTGAAATGGTGTGTTCCTGTGAATGAGATTCCACTATCTTTCATTTTATAAGTGCCAGTCTTGTATTCATTCATATTGACTTAACCAAAATTAGTACTGAAGGCTGCCATTTTCAATCCCTTTACCATAAACCCAAGCAAAATTTTATAATCAAAATTTTAATATAAGCACTCCATCCACCCTACCCTTTGTTACAACTTAGAACAATTCAGAGTGACTCTGATTGTAAACAGTTGTTTCAAGTTTCATTCACAGTAATCTGGGCCTAAGAGTGTTAGTTTGTTCACTGGTATTGTCTTAGGTTTGAGAGAGAGATTGAAGATGGATAATAGCTAAGATAAAAATAGAGGACTGCAAATGCAGTGAGTCATAAATGTGTAAAAGAAAAGAAGTAAATGTTTGTAAACTTAAAACAATAAAGTAAGCATGTGTTCAAGGAGAGAATGATTAAATGTAAGTAGAAGAGGATGAAAATCATAACACACAGTATTAACTAGATCAGTGGGTAATGATTGACTCCCGGATTTCAACATCTACATCAGTGATATGGTGTTCAATGAGAAGCTTCTTGCACTGGGAGGCCACATCAAGGCCTTTATAGCCAGAGAGAGATGCAGGTCTGACACCAATCCAGAGGATGACTGGGAAAGGCTTTTGAAGTTCAGGGTTTCCAATGCGGGCAATGTCAATGCTAGTCCATTGTACCTTCATTGAGTCCAGAAGGTCTAAGACCTTGGGGGCCAGGTTACCTTCCCAGACCTTTGTAAGTGCATGGTTGAAGACAGGGCGGAGCTCCTTGGCTGTGTGGTATGCCTCTGGGCCTGTGGGCTCCTCCCATGGTGTGGTGCTAGTACGAGCAACCAAGACTGGGGCAGAGGGCAGACCATTATAGTAGTACTTGGCCTCCATCTCAGATGGAGGGGATGGGAGCATGATGGGAGAGCTCTGTGATGGTAGTGATGGGCAGGGGTTTGGGAAACCCCTGGGGTACAAGGGTAAGGGTAAGGAGGGTCAGGGTCAGGGTACAGATTTTTTGA
Source organism: Phlegmacium glaucopus (assembly GCA_015039465.1). NCBI lineage: Eukaryota > Fungi > Basidiomycota > Agaricomycetes > Agaricales > Cortinariaceae > Phlegmacium > Phlegmacium glaucopus. The sequence continues at coordinate 116,119 of MU129998.1, read as the reverse complement.
CCCTTGAAAAACCCTTACCCTTCTGGAGGGGTCAGGGTATTTTTGGGAATTTTTATTTCTCTGATATCAGAGTGATCTAACTGTTGTGTATCTATAAAATTGACTTTAAATCAGAGAAAAAGCAATCTAAAGAGGCCTCACTGCTTTCACAACAATCAGTAGCTTAAAATACTAGTCAAACCCTCTCTATTTCATTTAAAATCTATTGCTAAACACCTTTAACACCCTGAACATGTTTTAAATAATAGCTACTTTGAAGGCTCCTTTGGATTACAAAGCTTGAGGAAGGATTTGGACCAAACCCTTGCACTAAACCCTGCTGGGGTTTCTTACCCTCCAACCCCTCAGAAACCCTTACCCTTACCCTCCAAAACCCTTACCCTCAGCCAAGGGTAAGGGTTTTTGGAGTGTAAGGGTAAGGGTCAGCCTAATTCCACCCCGGGGTTACCCTTGACCATCACTATGTGATGGGGAGATATCTCCTGTGGTTGGAGAGCTCAGGTGGTGAGACATGCAGATAGTGATGAATTCAGCAAAGATAACTGGAGGAAGAGAGGACAAATTGAGTACAGGAAAGCAGCAAAAGCAAAATGGGACCCACTTGTGAGGCTATGAATAATGATAAAACCAGATGGGAGGACAAATGTGATGGAAAGGTTACACTTTGTGATACTTTATACTTTGTGAGACTGAGACTTTGTGAGACTGAAACTTTGTGAGACTGAGACTATGTGAGGCTTTGTGGAGACATGATGACTAATTAATTTCCCGGGTCTCACTAATGTTTCGCTTTGTTTTTTTGATGTATAATTGAGACTAACATCTGGCACAGCGTTGACTCACATGCATGTCAACTACATAGAACCTCGTGCGCAGAGACCGAGTCAAAAAACTTAGACAAAGACAACTCTCCCTCAGACTAAAGATGTGATTTTCTCCCTTCGTAGCCCGTTGTCGTCAATTTTCTTATAACTTTCAACAAAAGTTAAAGGCATCTTGCTTACGAGGAAGATACAACGTCGACGGAGAGGGTATAGATGCGAGCGTGTATGGATGGGCTAAATGATGTAACATCTCAAACTTGGACGTTCGAAGACACAGAATACTCGATACTCACCTTCATCCCCCAAACTCCAGTTCTTGGCTCTTGTAAATTTCCTTGTAGTCGGGAAACCCGTAGAGAGTCGAAGCTGGGGACAAATTAATCCATTAAAATGAGACAGTGTTAAAGTCGCATATGACGATCCTGCTTGCGCGAGCTATGACTTGGGCACCCCGCTCAATCTAAATCATTTATTACAATTTCGCTAGCATAGAGAGGGGTACAGCGGGCGGACAGGCGTAATTGCAAAGGAACTGGAGGCATATCGGTTGCCTGAAGGTAGAGAATAAAAGCGCCTCGGAAGCGTGAAGCTTAACTTAAAGCCAATTCAAGCTGCGAAAATGGAGGGAAAAAAAAGAATGATACTCACAATCCCACCAAGGATTCACAACAGAATGTCCTCGAAAGAAAGCCTGTTACTGAGATAACCAGAGAGTCCATGCAGAATCAATAGCTAAGAAGCGATATAAAAGGGGTGAAGCGCTGAGAATAAACAAATACGAAACAGAACTTGATTTTGGCTAAAAACGGCAAAGGACCTGAGGATACGCCGATGACAACACACCTCATCGATCCGTGAATCATCAGTGTATTCGAATTCCCCTGCGGCTTCCCCTGCGCAAGCTGCTGCTGCTGACCGCTGAAGTTGAAGCCATATGTAGTTTAGTGCCTGAGATTGCCAGTAAATGAATATTGAATGACATTTTGGCAGAGAAGACGTACACACAAAATAGCCATCTCCTTTCCTTGCTGCTTGTCCTTCCCTCAGGATGATGCGTCTTTCCGAACAATGGAATTTGAGATATCCGTTTCGGCTACAAGATACGATTCGAATTTGGAGGGTTCGTGTCTTCCCGTCGGCTTATTGTTACCCCTATCTCGTGGGTCGAGAGATGACAGACGAACGAAACATTCTGCTTAGTTAAGTCACAAATCTCGATGCGATGATTTGAAACATTGAACCACTTACCTTATAACCTAAGAAAAGCGGAAATACCCACGTTGCGACCAGGGGATCAGAATCACAGCTCGGCACGACTCCAGAAAAATTGCATTGGCGACCTCTTGTTGAATGAGAGAGGGGGCCAAGGACGCCTGCTCCGCATCAGAGAGAGCAAAACAAATTCCATGCAACAATGAGGCACCTTGGCAGAGAGTGACGGACATTTTTTTTTCATCGCGCGCTCCATACCCGCAAACGAATAAAGCGGATAGAAGTAAGCATACAGTCTGGGGTGTCCTGCATATCAAGCCAAGTTCAGCTAGTTGTGATGGTGCACAAAGGGTAGCCTTACCTGGGTATATAAGCCATAGTCTCCAGGAGCAATGATTTCTTGAGATTCTCGCGACAACGCAGCACCATACTTGTGGACAGAATACGTTATCACATAATTAGGTCGAACCTCGACAGGGAAGAGAGTAAATCTCTCGGCTTCCTGCCAACTACGAGACGAAGCTTGGTATAGAACTGCGTTAGTTATCCAACGATATGCTGTTGAAACTGTGATTGGTGAGTCACTACTGTCACGCCAGCCTGGATATGGATCTGAGGACGACTTTGGATGATGTTAAACGTCAAAACAACTAACCTAAGGCCAGGCCGTGCTCCTCAGTACACCAAATGAAGACATTGCGGTGTTGTCGAGTAGATTTTTCGGACAAGACGTGCGTGGGTTGTTGGTACATATATAGCAGTGTGGTTGTGTTTGAGAAAGAAGGCAATAAATATCTTCGGCAAAAACTTCGGCATTGGTGGGAACCCAAAATGGAGAGAACCTCTGTAGGCAGAGTATGCTGCAATCCTTCGTTATCAATTTGAAGGATAATACTCCATGAAGTCGAACAGATTTGGGTGCCTGCCTTATCACGACAATCTCCCCCTTGAGATACAACTGGGACAAAAGGCTTGCTCGATGTGTCTGCGACATTCACTCGCAAGACACATCTCGATCGATACATACGATCCCGAGAGTCCCAATATCATTGTCAAGCAATAAGTTTAGTCAAGCTGAGGGCACGATAGACATGAACGAGAGAATTTACCAGTGTGAAGTGAGTCTCAACACGCGTCCTCAATTTCTTCATCTTATGTTGTTATTTGACCAGACTTGTGAGTTCCTAATAGCGACCTCCTGACGTGACACAAAGAAGACGTGGTAAAAGGTAAACTGCAACCGTTTATGTACTGCACTGAAGCTCACAAGTATGATAACAGACGGTCACGTCGCAAGTCCTGCGCGGCATGCGTTAAAGCCAAAGTGAAATGCAATCTGCAACATTCGTGCCAAAAATCCATTATCTGAGGCATCACTTGTGAATCCACTAACGACCCTGCCACTATGCGAGCTAAGATGAGAGCAGTTCGTACTCGTACCGAGAACTCAGGGCCTACTACTCCTCCAGATTCCACGCCGAACCCTGTACCAGACATCGCCAACAAATCTCATACCACCGTCGCCATCACCTTCCTGTGATCCCCTCGCTGCTCTTTCTCGACTGGGAGTAGGGAGTTCCACGTTGAGCAACCTTGACGATTCATTGGTAGCGCAACCAAGCATGAACTTCACCGAAGTCGCGAGCGACTTAATGCAAACATTGGAGAAAAATGACATGGTTGTGGCTGCTACGTTCGGCTTGGAGACTTTTGCTTGCCTCCAGAACAGTGCCACGCATGAGGATGCGATCCACTCCCTGACACCGCGCGTTCGGCGATTGTCTCTGCATTACTAGGTCCACCTTCTAGTGGTCCTGCCGGCTATTTCATGAGTTTGGACTCCTCGTCCAATTCAGTTTCGGTTTGGCCACCCTCATGCCAAGCGTGAAAATGCTGCACGCTCGTCGCACGCTCGTCGCACGCACGCCACGCAGATTTTCATCTGCCTTTATAATTGACATCGGCACCTTGCGCGGTCTCGTAATATTTTTACATTTGACGACTAAATGTTCGTGAAAATCCACGCTGAACCTAACACAACAAGTAAGCCGTGGTGGAAACCCAGGAGTTGCGGGTGACACTGGCCACACTTCTCTGCGCCCAGCTCTCCTGAAAATGTTCACACTCCCATCTGCTACAGAACCTCAAAACCCGGGCTCCGAGCCAGTGGCCTACAAACCGAGTGGTCTCATCAGCACAGACTAGATTAGGTCTTAATGGCTATCTTTCCTCGCTATTGTCCTATATTGTCGCAGTCCTATATTGTCGCAGTCCTGAAATCCAAGAAAGATATTGTATGATCGCCAATAACTCCTGGTCAGAGGCTTTAAATGTGATCCAGGCTTCTCTCCCATGTAAAGTATCGTACATTTTCTACTAATGGCCATACATCGTTGAATATATAAACAAAATTGTTCTCTTGTAACTTGGGATTGGAATATTTGGGTCGTACTGATCACCTCCAAGTCGGGATTGGGACATTTGGGCCGAACTCCTCACCTCCAGCTGGATTATAGTACCCGGGAGGTGGAGCCTGTGGCTGAACGTATGTCTTGGGAGGTGGCTTAACATCAACCTTGACCTCCTTGTATTCTGTACGTTTCTGAAAATACCAGGCATTGCGGCAGTCTGAAACAGTGCTTGCGAGAGCAACCTAAGAAAAATGAGTGAAGGCGATGATCCTACATCAGGGATAGGCCTACAGGAGTGCCAGTTCGGTCGTCGACAAGTCCCCAGAACAAGCCAGTGTCAGAAGCAATAATACTTCAACAAAAAATTAGCGTTAACTCGTCTGCGCTAGTATTTCAATCTGCCTCTTACCTGAACTGTCCCTGGACTCGAGTCTCCTTAATGACCCATTCCTGAGAAGAAGAACTCCCCTTGATAACAGCACCCTCCCTTGCACGATTACCCGCAAAGGCGAACATGTTGTTACTCGCACTCTTGACGGTGTAGTTGCCATTTCCTAAATTTTTAACATTCCACTGGAATATTTTGGGTTGTAGAGTCCATGGGATAGGTAATGATGGATTAATGAGACTCACTCTTTCTTTTAAATCGTTCTTCTCGGGGTTACCGGCAAGAGGAGTGCCATCGTTCGAGGCAGGAAGGTGGGCAAGATTATGCTGCCAAACGTTTACGATATTATACTGTCCGGTTTCGATAGACATGCTTGTTTAGCGAGTGATTACAGCTGTGCAAAAAGGATACAGAGAGTCTGCGACGTCGAGATATAAGGCACCTTTATATTCTGAGCTCAGGCGACAGATAAACGACTCGAATTTCTCATGGGATTCTAATGAAGGACGCCGTGTCTGTCGGCGGATTTCAGGTGACACTTGCACACGATGCACCATACCCATGATCATCTTTCGTTGAGAGTTAATCCGATTTATCCCGGGCCCCGAGGGGTAAGAACACTTCATAATGTCTTTTTTTCTGCAGAAGTTTGTCTCTGTTAGCTTTTGGGTTAAGAATACCAAGGAAAAAGGGCGGACTTTGCAAGGATTCTGTGGCAAATTATATTTGCGGAAGTTGTGCTTCTTTACACAGAATGGAGAACATGTCATATAAGAAAAGACTGATTACTAGTCAACATTTGGTTCTGGATGGTAAGAAAATTAAAAGAGCTTCCAAATTGAGTGAACTGTCAACTGTGGAACATGTAGTGATAGATAGGAAATGGCGACATCTGCTTATGAATTGACCCACCCAGATCTTCCAATATATTTATGCAAATGTCGCCGATGATCATGGGAAACTCTCCAGGGGCGCTTGCAAGGCTCCTGATAGGCGCCTGATAAGATGGAGTTCATAGAACACTCTTGGGAAAATTTGTCTTCAAAGGATGATCATGGGTCCGTGTACATCGTGTGCAAGTGTCACCTGGGGATCTAAGGCGTCCTTGGATAAGAATGCCATGAGAAATTCGAGTCGCGTATCTCTCCAGAGGCGCTTGCAAGGCTCCTGATAGGCGCCTGATAAGATGGAGTTCATAGAACACTCTCGGGAAAATTTATCTTCAAAGGATGATCATGGGTCCGTGTACATCGTGTGCAAGTGTCACCTGAGGATCCACGGCGTCCTTGAATAGAATCCCATGAGAAATTCGAGTCGCGTATCTGTCGCCTGAGCTCAGAATATAAAGGTGCCCAACATCTCGAGTTCGATTTTCAACATCGCGGACCCTCTACACACAGCTGTGATTACTCTCAAAACAAGCATGTCTATCTCATCCGGAAAGTATACTATCGTAAATGTTAGGCAAAAAAACCTTGCCTACCTTGCCGACCCGAATGACGGCACTCCTGTTGCTGCTAACTACGAGCAGGGGAGTAAAAAAGAGCAAGCGAGTTTCCTTCATTCTACTATTCTCGTAGCCACTATACTAACCCCAATCCTTCCAGTGGAACGTCAACGAATTAAGCAATGGCAATTACACCATCAAGAACGTAGGCAACAACATGTTCGCCGTAGCGGGAAATCGTGCTGGGGAGGATGCTGTCGTTGAGGGTAGGTCTAATTCTCAACAATGGAAAATCCAGGAGACCCGAGTCAAAGGACAGTTCACGTAAGTGGCTGACTGAGAGACTAGCACAGACAAGCTAACGCTCGTTATTTATTGAAGTATTGCGACTACTGACACTCGCTTGTTCTGGGGAATTGTTGACAACCAAGAAGGCACTCCTGTAGGCTGAACTCTTACATGAGGCGATTTACCTCGCTCACATTCGGTTCAGGTTAGCCTCTCCAGTACTGCTACCGACACCCGCAACTCCTGGGTTTTCACCACGGCTTAGTCGTTGTGTTAGGTCCAGTGTGGATTTCCACGAACATTTGGTCGTCCTGTTAAATAAGTTTGATGGTGTATTAGTTCAGAGTATCCTCCACATCACGAAAAATGTAAAATATTACGAGGCTATGCAAGGTGCTGATATTAATTATAAGGGCAGATGGAAGTCTTTGTGTCACGCGTGCGACGAGCGTGCAGCATTTTTACGCTTGGCACGGACGCGGCACATGGGGGTGCCAAAACCGAAAGTGATTTGGACGAGGAGTTGAAGCCGAGGAAATCGCAGGGAGGACCACTAGAAGGTGTGCCTAGTAATGCAGAGACAATCGCCGAACGCCCGGTGTCGGGTAACTGCATCGCCTCTGGATGCGAGTAAAATTTTCCAAGCCGAACGTAGCAACCATAACCAGGTCATTTTGCTCCAATGTTTACGTGAAGATGAAGTCGTTTGTGAGTTCGGTGAAGTTCATGCCTAGTCGCAATACCAATGAATCGTCGAGGTTGCTCAACGTGGAACTCCCTACCCACAGTTGAGCAAAAGCAGCGAGGGCATCACAGGAAGGCGATGGCGACGGTGGTATGAGATTTGAAGTGTTGAGGATGTCTGGCACAAGTGATGCCTCGGACAATGAATTTTTGGCACGGATGTTGCAGATTACATTTCACTTTGGCTCTGACGCATGCCTCTTATATATCATAATTCACACCTACTATCAGACAGAGTTGGTGGACAGAGTCACAGGGCGAGCTAGTGGGTCGTAACTTGTACTATTAGATATGTCGCTTTGGATCGCATTTGGCACTGACACTCATCGACTTGAGAAAAGACCTGTATGAGTGTTGAGAATCATGATCTGCACGGATAAATGTATTGCATTATTATTACGCAAACTAAGCGGGAAACAGTGGGTATAACAAATGAGAATCAACAGAATACAAGCTCAAGCCCAGTCAAAGTCGGTTATGAGTTAATCTGCACAACAAGAGCAAAGTATGGGATTTTCCGAGAATTACAGCGCCGCTCATCGAAATCTGTGCCGATCATCGTGCGGTGTTGGTACGTGCACGTCCTTCACCCCACTCAACACTCGGCACTCGGCTCTTCAAAAGTCGGATTCATTTTCTCCTAAGTCAACTTGATCACATCTCCTGCCATGGCTCCTCAGAAAATACCTTGCCCCTGTCCGAAATGCAAGGGTGCGCTCATGAGCAAAAGAACGATCAAAAGACATCGAGAGCACATTATTCTACCCTCAGCCAATATAACAAGTTACGAAAACTGGATGAAACTGGATGCAGGAGGAAGCACAGGAGGTACTCTTGCTGGTGGTGGGACAGACGACATGAGCAGTTCAGATGATGATGATGATGAAGAGATGTACGGAAGACCACCCAAAAGGTGTCGCACTGGTAGAGAAGTTCAGCCAGAGCTCGTATGTCACATCTCGGTACCTTACTTTGTGATAGATTTTTCTGCATATAAATTACACTGTTTTATTTCAGAACAATGAACTGGAACACATTCCGAATATTGAGAATCGTGCAGAGGGCAATTCTGACGCCAGTAATCCCACTGCCCGTATGGTGCCAGAGGAGCATCCCGAAGAGGGTATTAATGACCCTGAAAATGGAGAACACGGCCTGGAATATTATTGGGCGCCAGCAGAAAATGATGTGGATGAGATACGTGAACAACGGAATGTAAACGAGCTTCAAATGGCCCACGCACTCGCAGCAATCAATCTACAAGAACAAGATGAATTTCCGGAAGAATTGGAGCACATTGTGGTCGATTCGAGGATTGAACACATCAAGATTGCACAACAATTCATCAAAGAAATATCAGAGGCGACCCTAGATAATGGAAAACTTGACGCAGCGGTTATTGAACGTCTTCGAAATCCAGCAGAAGAGCCAATTGACATATCGGATCCTGATGTTCGCCTTTCCCTCGATCTCTTCATGTCCTGCGAAAATGCTTCCCAAAAAACATACTCAGACGTCCGAGAATCCATTCTTCGTCGATTTCCAAACCTTGACATTCTCACATATGGAAGTGTTAAGGACCTCGTTGCAAATATCAGCGGCGTTGTCTCTGTTGCTGACGATATGTGCATAAACTCGTGCCATGCCTTTACTGGACCATTCGCTGACCTCGAATCTTGTTATTATTGCTCGGAGCCCAGATACAACCCTGATGAGCGCGCAAAATCTGGAAAGCTAGTACCACGAAAACAGGAATGTACAATACCTATCGGCCCACAGCTTCAGGCACTTCGTCGTTCAGAACAAGGTTCACTTGCTATGGGGTATCGCGACCAGAAAACAAAAGAAATACTTGAAGTCATTGAGACACTCGAATCAGCTCAAGATTTTGTCTATGACGATATATTCTCTGGGACTGATTATCTGGATTTGGCAGAGCGTCTGAATCTCACCAGTGATGATACAACTATTTTGTTTTCGATTGACGGCGCCCAACTCTATCAAAGTAAAAAATCCGACACTTGGATCGGTATCTGGATTATTGCAGATTACAGCCCAACAAACCGTTACAAAAAGAAACATATTCTTCCAGCATTTGTTGTTCCTGGTCCAAACAAGCCGAAGCATATGGACTCCCTGCTCTTCCGATCCTTCCATCATCTCTCAGCTATTCAACACGAAAATAACAATGCTGGCTTACGCATGTGGGATTATATAAAAAAAGCTATCATTCTATCACGCGTGATACATATTCTTAGCACCGCCGATGCACCAGGGCTTACGGAAATGGATGGACGGGTAGGTCACCATGGCGCACATGGTTGCCGAGTAGGATGCAAAATAGAAGGGAGGCACAAGCCCTCTAGCGGTCACTACTGCGTTGTCCATCTTCAACCTAATGGTGTTACGACTTCGAACGATTCAGGTACGCTGATCGTTAACAGTCGTTGCTATGTCGGGTTCGAGTATCAATCTGAGGTCTTGCGCTTCGTAGACTTGTTAAGGCCTAGAGCAGCGGTCGACTTAGAGAGAGATCGTGTGTGTAGAGGATCGTCTATTAAAGACTAGGTACCGTATCTAGTACAAGAAACGTAGGTTTATATACAAAATGGTAGAATGAAAGGCATATGGTAAAGGGTAGGTAAACATGTGTTCGACACATGTATGAAAAGAGAACCGTATCTGCATGTGAGTGAAACAATGAATGCAACATGGAGCGTGCATGCGTGATAAAGTAAAAGGAAATGAAAAATGTGCGTACGAAGCATGTATGAAATCGTAACAAATGGGACGAATGGAGATGTTCACCATGATTTTGACCTTCGCAACCCTATCGAGCGTGAATCTACTCAGACATACCAAGAAAACCTTACAAAGGTTATTAATTCCCGGGATCAAAATGACTATGAACGAAATCGTAAACTTACAGGGATCAGCAAACCATCTATTATCAGTGGATTACACACTGATTTTACTATTCCCGTCCCCCAATGTTTTTCCGTCGATCTCATGCACCTTATTAGCATCAATTTAGGCGAATTATTAATTCCCCTCTGGAGAGGTACATTGAAGTGTGAATCAACTGATGATATATCTACCTGGGACTGGGCAGCTCTAACCGGTGCCGTTTGGCAAAATCATGGAAAGCTTGTTGCCAATTCTACCATTTACTTTCCTTCATCTTTTCATCATACCCCACGAAACCCTGCTGAGAAACTGTCAAGTGGATACAAAGCAACCGAATATTATCTGTATCTTTTTGGACTGGGACCTGCTGTCTTCCGAACAGTACTTCCTGGAAAATACTGGCGAAATTTCTGCAAGCTTGTTCATGGTATACGAATAATAATTCAACGCCGCATCACAGGCAGACAAATACGTGAAGCTCATTCATACCTTGTCCAATTTGTTGAGGAATATGAAAATCTCTATTATCAACGGCGCATGGACCGACTACACTTTGGTCGACCATGTGTTCATACGCTCCTTCACACCTGTCCAGAAACAACTCGCATTGGTCCAGGTACCTACGACACCCAGTATACAATGGAACGTTCAATTGGAGATCTTGGGCAGGATATTCGGCAACCTTCAAATCCCTATGGAAATCTGTGCCAAATTGCAGTCCGTAGATCACAGATTAATGCGCTGAAAGCTATGTGCCCTGAACTTGACAGCGATATTCATATTCCTTTACCAAAATATTCCCATAATAATGGTGATGGATATATATTTCTAACACCTAGACAGAGAAACCCGACAAGGTTGCAGGGTGCCGAGAGAGTCATAATTGAAGCAGAACTGCAGAAAACAATTCTCAGAAAATGGGGCCGTGTGCGTTTGCCAAATGGACAGATTGTGAGGAGTATTTTTGCTGAAGGCAGGCGGATAACTGTTGGAAATACACGTGTAACACGAAATGTCAAGGCAAAGAGAACATTTTCTTCATCATCAAATTTAACACTAACTAATTTTATTAGATGAACCTCAATGGAAAGGTTGAATTTGGCGAAGTTCAATTCTTTTTCCAGCTTGTTGATCCAGATGATGATGAAAAATTCATTCCATATGCCCTCATTTCCATCTATGGTCCTCCAGACGCAGACATGTTGGAACAATCCTACCATACCCTTTGGGCATGTGAATATACTGGATCAGATGGCTTTCAGATTGTATCAATCTCATCCATTATGTCCGTTGTTTCCATGCAACCCCTACCTCAACGCCCTGGAGATCCAGATAATTTATGGTTTGTTGTAGAAAAATCGGGTCTAGATGATACAGAATTGACCGGATATGTTGATCCCATAGAATAGTATCTGAATATAATCTGTTAGATAATTTGATGTTTGAAGATTTCTACCACCGTTATGGGCATGCATTATAATGATAAAAAATCTGAGAGCATTCAGTTATTGTGGTACATAATACAGGAAGTCGAACAGCATTTAAGTACAAATGAATTTTGGGTTTATTGGATCTTATTCGCAACAAGCAAGTTAGCAGACACGAGGGTCGGTTCCTCTATCAAGGTACGGTCACAGTCCTTGGCTAGATCATCATGTGAAACCTAAGTTTAAGTTCCTAGTTAAAATTATGCATATAGGTTGATGAAGAAATGCTCACTGCGATAGTAGGCTCAGTGACGCGGTATACGAGTCTTCCATGCTTGGTGTATCGAACATGCCGGATGGGGTTGTTGATAGTGATAAGATCACCTTGAACTGTTGAATTAATTGTTTTGGCCTGTGGATCTTCCACCAGGATGTATCTTGCATGATTTTCGCTGATATGTATTGAAATTTGAGGCCAGTGATATTATAAGAAGCCAGTTTGAAGAAATTACCGCAGATGTGAGATTTCTTCAAGTAGCCTAGCATAGGAAGTGTTTCCACTAGCAACTAGAGTCTGGTGATCAATAGCGCGAATCTGAACCAAGGTAATAGACATATTGCGAAGAGCCAGTTCAAGGAGCTGAGAACGAGAAGGCCAAGGAAACACATACAAACATTTGCGTCTTTTCTTGCTGCCACCATTTCGCATTATGAATTTTAGCCAAACCCCTGATAGAACCTATAATGATAATCTTACTCATGAACTCTATGATATCTCCGCTGTCCAGAATCAAATAAATATGGCATACAACAGGGTTGCACCACAACATCCAGTAAGTTGCTATGATTTTTTCTACTAAAACATGTTTAAAGATTTTTTGCCCCATCATAGCGTCAAAATGCCTCCGTTCAGGCTTATCCTCGTACATCAGCATCTGTGCAGGATATTGAAGCCATACTCCAAACGGTGACTCATTTTGCGCTAATGGCGGCTGGTAATGAGGCCCATATGCGTTTATTTGAAGATTATATGCGCGTGAAATACCAGTTTGAGGCACAGAAGTAAGTTCAATTTTTATTGGTGCATCTAATTGGCTACAAAGATACTTTGTATTTAGGGATCGTGTCTCCGAGCTCAAAGATGAACTCAAGGAGGTTCAAAACTCTGCATCGGTAACTGTGAAATCAAAAAAAAACCCAGAAGATGAAGATCTGCCTACCAGAAGACGTTCCTTGGAGGAAGTATCAATCGCAATTCCGCCAGCTCCCCCTACAGCAGAGCAAGATGACTATCCTGATGTTCAGTACTGGGCTAAAACAGACTGGAATGAATTCTGCAAACGGGCAAGATTGCAGAATGAGGTACCTGATAAATTTGGTTTTCTTTGTGATGAATCAGGAGAAAAGGTTTCAAGTCAGCGACTTGAAGAAATGTCCAAGACTGCGACTACGGCCTGGAATGATCTCTATTACTGGCGCCTCGATCCCGAGACATGGGCCAAGAAGATTGACCAAGCTATGAAGTACTTCGGCTATATGATGGCCCAAAAATATCCAGAGTTCTGCTGGTGCCATGGCGACTGGAAAGTGCAGGAATTTGCCACTCACCGTTACCCTGGCTGGAATCGTTACCATCGACAATCTGGTCAATTGAAACGTAAGTAGATTTATCACCTTCACCTCATCTAACAATGTCAGACTTTGATAGGTCGAGTTCCATCAATTATCAAGCGAAAGGCGGAAGACGACAACAACCGTGCACCCAAAATGAAGAAAAGGCGAAAGAACCAAGCACCACCTCCCAACCACGAAATTATTGACCTTGATAGCGAAGGTGAAGTGTCTGCTCATCGCTAATGTTAGATTATCAACTATATTGGCTCACTTCTGGCTTCAGGGCCATCTTCATCTACCTCTGCACCATTGGCTCCCTCCTTAAATTCGGCTACACCCATTTCAAGCTCTTTGAACAGTTCAAACCCTGCTATAACGATAGAAAATATGCATTCAGCCATCGCAGAACAACCAGTCCTTCCAATTATACCCGCTGTCGCGCACCAATACTGATTGGTAGCGTGAGAAGAAAGCTTAAAAGTCGCCATCATGAAAATAAGCGGACTTTGAATTTGATTACCTATTTTGGAAGCGGCCCTGAATCGCGTTCCTGGTCAACAAAACCATTCGTTCAACGATAACATCCCCATTGCTCATCATACTCTCAATGTCTCACACTATGCTCTCCATTGTTTTCACTATCGACATGCTCCTAAGCATATACCATCCGTTCGTTCCTTGGCTAGTGATCCAGCAAAGCGATCAATCTACTATTCGCATCGGTCATCGGCTCGCGTTTGATCGTATCCTTGGTCCATCATTTCAAGAACGGCCCCTTTATGGACGCATCAACTACATCTCCCATTATGTACAAGGCTTTGTCATTGTTGTTGTGGCTATGGACCCACAAGTCTTCCCCTCAGCCATCTATCTTGCCATCCCTCGCTCCTGGATCTCACTCAGTCCCCTATCCTCACTCATCTACCTCTTATCTTATCATTCACTGCCAAAACCATCATTCACGCGGTACCTGAAGCCTTCCCACCCTCTTTATGACAATTTAGGAAGTCCAGGAGGATCACGACTAAGCAGGAATTGCAGATGAATCAGCAGCAGAGGATTATTCTCGCAGTGTGTCAAGTGTTATCAAGGCTGCGCGACATGGGACCATGGGCAAGTAGTGTTTTCTCGGGAACAAGGCTGCGCCTTTCAAGTGTTGACTCAGGACCTTTCACATTTTTGACATGACCACACGCCTATGGAGTCGATATATTTTTGCTATTGGACTATGTACACTGCCTTCTTTTCTTTTCTCTCGCACTTTGACACTTTACAGATTTTTTTATTGTTCCTTTTTCTTTTCCATTGTTCTTTTCTTCTCACAGCTGTCATCTCTTCATCTTTCTTCCTTTGACAGCGCGTACTTCTTTCTTTTTATTGTTTTACATAGCCTCATCCTTAGGGTATAAATACTGCTCTTTTGTAGGTAGTTTCAGTTCAATTCATTCTTACCCCCCACTTTCATCATCTCAGTGGAATTCTCGTGAATTCCTCCTTTTTTTTTTTTTTTTTTTTTTTTTCAAGGTAGTACCGGTGCTCGTCATCCGAGTAGTTGTGCTCGACGTTGTTGTCCGTGCTCGTGGTAGTCGTCCCTGTGTACTGTCATATACATTAATTAAATCGAGAAACTTACCGTCCGTTCGTCATCATTCATTCATTTTTTTGTTCATCTTTCATTCATTGGTTCGTTATTATTCATCGTCATTGCTTGTTGTTGCCATTGATTCGTTGTTGACATTGGTTCGTTGTTGATATTCGTTTGTTGTTGTCTTTTGTTCATTGTCATTTGTTACCGTTCATTGATCGTGTGCCTGTCGTAGTTTACATTAGAATTGAATTAAAATCATAAAAAACAACCCTCCCAAGGGGGTAGTGACCGTGCCCATCATCGTTATGCATGTCGTTGTTGTGGAATGGGTTTCGGGATCTTGGAAAGAATGATGGGCTCGCGGAACACCGTTCCTCCTAAAATACTCCGAATCTAAAAGAAGGACACCCCAAAAGTTGGCGTTATGAGATGCGGAGATTAGTGGAAGGGAGGGGACGTACGGTGCCGTTGGGGCTTCTCCACATCTGCTTCAAGTCGAACTCCGAGTCCTTGACGTGGGCTTCGTCTGGAGTGATAGTCGTGCATTTGATGCCGACGCTGTACTTGATAACGGTTGGCATTGGCAGCATCAACCGTTACTTAGTCGTTGGTCTGGCGTGGGGGGGAATAAGAGTTAGAGGTGTTGTGTGATTTCAGAGGAGGGTGTGTAGTATTCGTACATGATCTCTGTATTCCGATCCCAAGTCAAAGGACTTGATATCGAGTTTGAGATACGGCAAGATGAGCTGCATAAATGACGATTAGAGGATGTGCGGGGGTTATAATGATGGCAACACAACTCACCTCCTCGCGAATTTTCTTCCAAATGATCCTAGTCATCTCATCGCCATCTAGGTGTTATTCGCGTTGCGTTGTTGTGTTGTATTGATAGGATAAGAGTCAATAAGAGTTTTCAAACTCCGACTCCCAAAATATCGGGTCAGGTCTGGCGCCTAATAATATTTTATAGACTATAAATTCAATTTTGCACGGAAAAATTAAGAAAAAATATTGACAGAAAGTTTGGTTTGAACCGGTTTGAACCCGGTTCTCAAAATTTTAGAAATGTGAGAACCGAGAACCGGACCGACAACCCAAAATCCTTGGACCGAACTGAACTGAACCTGAACTGACGGTTCGGTTCTTTCGGTTCTCGGTTCTTGCGTCGGTTCGGAACCGAACTTTGGCATCACTAGGAATGAGGTACCTGATAAATTTGGTTTTCTTTGTGACGAATCAGGAGAAAAGGTTTCAAGTCAGCGACTTGAAGAAATGTCCAAGACCGCGACTACGGCCTGGAACGATCTCTATTACTGGCGCCTCGATCCCGAGACATGGGCCAAGAAGATTGACCAAGCTATGAAGTACTTCGGCTATATGATGGCCCAAAAATATCCAGAGTTCCGCTGGTGCCATGGCGACTGGAAAGTGCAGGAATTTGCCACTCACCGTTACCCTGGCTGGAATCGTTACCATCGACAATCTGGTCAATTGAAACGTAAGTAGATTTATCACCTTCACCTCATCTAACAATGTCAGACTTTGATAGGTCGAGTTCCATCAATTATCAAGCGAAAGGCGGAAGACGACAACAACCGTGCACCCAAAATGAAGAAAAGGCGAAAGAACCAAGCACCGCCTCCCAACCACGAAATTATTGACCTTGATAGCGAAGGTGAAGTGTCTGCTCATCGCTAATGTTAGACTATCAACTATATTGGCTCACTTCTGGCTTCAGGGCCATCTTCATCTACCTCTGCACCATTGGCTCCCTCCTTAAATTCGGCTACACCCATTTCAAGCTCTTTGAACAGTTCAAACCCTGCTATAACGATAGAAAATATGCATTCAGCCATCGCAGAACAACCAGTCCTTCCGATTATACCCGCTACACATGCCGTTTCTCAGTTTCCAGTTGCTGAACCCGCGGGTATTTCTACCCTCAAAGCAACTCCTATCCATGGCGACGCAACTTCTATCCTTGGTGACGCAACTTCTAGTATCCTCGACAACACACTGGCAACTTCCATCCTCGATGACGCAACTTCTATCGCACCTCCTATCCTTGACGCAATCCCCACACTTGAAGCACCCCCTATCCTCGACTCAACTACCCTCAACACCACTTCTATCCTCGATGCAAGTTCTACACTCGAAGTGACTGCAACTGCTGACATAAGTCACGTAACCGTCGTAACGGTAAGTACATTTCCTTATAGCTTCACGCTGATGTGGCTGATCTCATTTTCATCTTTGAGCAGGCTACTACAAGTACAGTGGTGGCCGGGGAAGGTGCTCAAGCTGCGCGATCTTCACACCGAGCACTGGTAATGTCAATTCCTTTTTGAAACGGATGTTTTAACTAGTAATGACTACCCTACAACTTGAAAGATGGACCCGCTGTACATTAACAACCCCCGTTATAATTTGCCAACATTAATTTTATTATCATAGTGCTGGCCTCTCGATCCCAGCTCCTCCAAACGAAGTGCCTCAAACCAATACCCAACCAACTGGTCCAACTCTGCCAAAGGTACCAACTAAGCCAAAGAAACCGAAGGTGTTAGAACCTTCGAGGACATTATTGACTGCTCGGTACCTATCAATTCTTTCCCTTATATTATTTCTTACTAATTCTTATTCAGAAATTTGTATGCAATATTTTATAAGGAGACGCATCCCGATGTTACAGAGGCCGAGTTCAGGGAGGTATACAAGAAACTTGACAAAGAGACGGTAAAGGTAGGTATATACTTTGCTTGATACAATACTTATGCTTATTGGGTTTCTTACGCAGAAATACGAAGCACAAGGCAAGAAAATGAAAGCGGCAGCGGGAAAGACGGCCACTGCTGCAGCTCAAGGTGATTCAGGTGATACTTGATATGAGGTACGTGTATGTACTATATTACTGTTAAATTCCTTGACCTTAGTATCTAATGACAGGATTTCGAGGCGAGACAACAGAGGGGTTGAGGAAATAGTGACAGCCGCAGACGAACACAGATGGGAATGGACTAGCACAGATAATATCATAATTCAGTATCAGAAAACGGACGTGTATTAGTTCTGGAATAAGCATAGATTCACAGCATAGATCAGACTGACGCAGGAAGGCACAGAGAAATCTGAAACATCGGGGTTGACATTCGTAAAATGAGCACAGAAAACCCCGGAAACAATTCTGTAAAATGGACAAACTATGTGGTTTACCATGCTTCTCTGCATGCGCAGCGGAGCTCAGATTTAAACAGGTTAGCTCATAACCAACTTTGACTGGGAGCGCTCAAGTCTAGATCGAAGCAAGATATCTAACGAGAAAGGAGAGAAAATGGCGCGTGTGCCCAAACAAAAAAACCTCCTGGAATCAAAGAGCAATGATAAGCGGTTTAAAGTAAATCTGCAATTAAGGATGCTGCTTTCTCTGAGCGAGGTTTAATGGAACATTGGGATGGCTTTAGATGACTGCAAGCAAGAAAAGGTGGGGGGAGGAACCGTAAGTAGATAATCCTCCATACATCTGACTATTATGATCCCAGAAGTAACAGGAACGATGGGAACGCCAGTTACACTGACTTTATCAATATTGAAAATGTCAAGGGATGTTGCAATGCACGCGAAAAGCGAAGCTTTGGCGAAATACATTCCAGGACAGATCCGGTGCCCGTACTGCGTTGCGTGAATCCCGTTGGGCTTCCTTGCCTGGAGAGCTAAATGATTGAGTCAAAACTTCATCGCTCAAGATAGGAGAGTTGTACAATGACAGAATCGAGTTCTGCTTGCGCCTTTTATGAACATCTGGACAGGAAGTCATGAGTGAGTTATCTATATCTTCGGGAAAAGACACATACCAAGCAGGAAATGGTATAGAATCATTGATTCACCCTGTTCCACAACTTACATATTTCAGGCTGCTGGCAATGCCATTCCGTCTTTTGTATCTACGGCGCTCAGAGATGAAAGCTCCCTCTCCCATGGAAGACATCACAGATTTGAAGTTCACTGCGAGTTTTATGTATGACGGTAAGTTGTACTGGGTTACAATGGATGCCTAACTTTCGAGAAACTCTTCATCGTTCTAGGTGGTGCTGATACGACGGTCTCAGCCGAATACATTTTCTTCCTGGCTATGGTTCGTTGCTATGGTTATAAGGAACGTTTACCATTGAAGGGTTCTAGGGGTTGGTTTCCGCCAAGCGCTGGATGTACGTGCTGTCCGAAATGGCCTCGTTCACGACAACCCCCGTGGATGACCCGGAGATCCTCCTGTTCTTGTCGGTGCTGCTGATCATTGTGCGCTTCAAGAACTCCTCGCTGTGGCCGCACCCCAAGGCGTCCTCCTCGAAGGTCCCCCCGACCATGAACCAGTCGGGCAGCGACAAGACCTCCTGCGCTGTCCACCCCCCCTCCTCCTCCGTCATCTCTATGTGGACCATCCAGGGGGCGATCAACCAGACGTGGAACTTGATGTCTAGGGTCAAACTGTCGGAGTATCTGTCCCTGATCACCTTCACGATCGGCCACTTTGCCTTCATGTCCGAGTCCACCGTCAAGTCCATCCAGCACCTGCCCTCACTCTTCTTGTTGTGCTCCTTCAACGACCTCGACATCTCCCCCCACTCCGGCCTGGTGGTCTTCAAGTGGCTCAGGGTCGTCAGCGCCTCCTTCTCCAATGTCATCGGGTACTCGTAGTTCATGCTAAAATTTAGTAAAAAGTATATGTTGGGCTCGCGACTCGAGTCACACATATCACTACTGCGCGGAGCTTCAATTTGTCATGTGACCTTCCGCTTTCGGAAGCCGCACAACCTGGAAACCTGCTGCCAGTTCCTGAGTCCTGACAGGGTTTGGAACACAATTGTAGCAATATCGTACTTTATTTGTTACAAAGTTTTTTTTTCCAGGTTTCTAGGAACCGAAAAACCGAAAAAACCCGAAAAATAAAACTACGGTTTACTGATGCTCATCTTTTAACAGAGCACCGCGATATTCCTAGTCGGAATCATTAAATTCATATAACAGCACCATGACCTTGCAACGAAGAGAGGTTTGACAAGCCTCATTCTTTAGTGTGATGTTGATTCATATCCCTCATTTACTTCGAACTTAGAATGTTAGTGATGGCAATGCGCATGAAAACTTGCATGAAAATTGTGAGCCCCCCAATGGAATCTGATTTATTACATGATATACGTGCCATACAAATATTTTAAGTTCAGCAATCACTTGGTCTGCTAGCGATGTTGACACCAGCGTCTGACACTATTGGTATTTCAGCCGTCTGCCTTCGCCTTGCTGATATTTCATGTCGCCTGCAACTGCCACTTCTTGACAAACTCTTACTGGGCAAATGAACGCTTCCACGCTTCTCTAACTCGCAGCTCTGTCATTATTTTCCAACGTCAAGCTCTCGATTCTTTCGTTCTGGAACGACTCTCATATTCTGCATTCTGTCACCTTAGACGCACATCAGATAAATATGCCTGCTGTTGTCGGGTTACGACTCGGATAGCTGAAGGTCAACAGGGAGGAGGGTTTAAAATTGGGATTGAAGGGTCTCGGTGAAATGTTGGTTGGGATTTCCGAGTTCTCAGTATTGAGAATTCGGTCTTATATAACCTGGGGTAATCTATTCGTGCGGGTTTAGCCGGTCGGCTTCTGAATAGTCCTCAGATCTCGGACTTTGCACAGCGGAGGCAATGTTATTTTAAACTCAGCTGAAGTGCCGACATTTGGCTGCCAATCAAACCAAAAGTCCAAAGCTTACAAGGTCTGTCCGCCATCTTTCATTCCACCAAATCTGACCGGTGTAATCTACAGCGCCCTATTAATTCAGTTAGAAAGCTTCCAGTCGACAGGAGGAGCACGAAAAAACCCCATCCTGCATGTCCTGGACTCCTGGATCGGCTTTAAAATAAAAGTCATGGCGTTTCAAGGGATATGCGGATAAGTGAGCTCCCCGTAAAATATCTGTTCGATAACTGATCTAACAGAACTCGGATACTGCCATGGCTGAAGGGAATGGCCCACTCAAACCAATTCGAATACTGGCTATGCTTTCGCTAAATACAACGAATCACGATGCAGAAAGAAGGGATTTGCGGGATTCTGCTTAAGAATGAGATTTCTGGATCGACTCGAGCTCATACATCAGTTAGACCGGATGAGATACCGCCTGATACCGCATCCTCCTGCTCAAATAGATAGAGTACCAAAGATCTGCTTCTCTGCAGCCTCGTTCCCAGCCGTATATGGAAATTTGATTCCGGCACACTGTTTTACCTTGTTTTACGCGAGCTGTCTAGTGACGCGCAGTAGTTCCTGAGATTATCAATTCCATTCGGACAGCCGAAGAATTGCCCACGTCACGTAATGTGACCACCGCCAACTTTCAGTGCAAACGGCCAATAACACAAATACCGTTAACCGGGCGTGCGTGGGCCACGACCTGCACAAGACTGACCGCTGGGGTAGCCGAGATTTAATGGTAACCCCTATTCTCCTCATCCAAGATTTCTGGCGTTTCACCTGGCGTTGGAGATGTGGTGATTGATGTTTCTTTTGGATCAGGTTGTTGGACTTTTTCTGCAGAAAGTAAGTAGTACGTTGGGTTCGCTGTGTATGAAATATTTTTCCTAACGCTCCCTGTTACGACAATTCTGACAGGTAATAACTATCAAGCGAGTTCTTTCATCTACCATTATATTCAGGTGGAGTTCTACTAGAGCTGTTTGTAACGGAGGAGAATGTAGCGCTGGATCATATACATTAACCAATCCATAAAGAAAGCGAAATAGGCCTGCAGCATGACCCAAAGTCCTAATAGGGAGCGTTTTGGAGGGTAGATGGCTACCAGCCTGGTTTTCCTTACGTCGGCCTCTCCTATTGAGTCCCTGAAGTAACGACCGCTCACCAACGAAAACTCGACATTCCCTTGAACCCATTCCACCAGTCCCTCGATGTAGAACTTCAATACTTCATTTTCAGGGCCTTCAAAGGTTGGCAAATTCTTCAAATCGTCCAAAAGACCCTTTTGGATGTCCAAATACATCCCTCCTACAAAATCGAAAGCTTCTTGCACGTCGAGTCCCTTTTCCCGCTGAACAACATCGATGATATTGTGCGCGACAGTCATTTGACCTCCAGCTTGTTCGACGTTCCAGGAATAAATGTCCTTTGGGAATGAAATTTGGTCAGTAAAGAAAAAGGGTACTTGCTCCCGCCGACTCACATTCGCGGTAATAATTAGGTCTCCTACTGCAATCGTCATTCTGTCGATGTGTGGGTGGTCTGCGATCGCGTCTGGAAGCTCGAAAGGCATGTATAAAAAATCAAATGCAGGAACATGACCTCCGGTTTGCCGACGGAGATGGAAATGCTCCTCAATGTTTCGAAGGCGCCCAGTCTGCCTATCCTCAGCTTCTTCTGGCAGTGAATTTATGTATGACGTGAAATTTCTGATAAATCGGGCCTTCGTTGCCGGAGGAGGGTTAAGTTTCGTGAGAACCATGCTCCAGAAGCTGATGATAGTTGGCATGGTGAAATTTGACATTAACGTTTTACTAACCTTCGCACTGCTTTTCCTAGAACTCCTTCATTTCGTGGTGGTGGTGCAAACGGGTCTCTGCAAAGGGACTGAGGTGATATGTCAAGGATGGGAACATTGGACCTACGCCAAGGCTATCTTCATATGATCTACGTCCCTCAGAGCCGCCTCTGTCGTCTGCTTATCCGTGGTGTCGTCGATCAGCCAGAACAAATGCATTAAATGTGAACACAGTTGGTAGTGATCAGGACCGGCATGTCGATACGACCATGCTATCAGGACCTCGATCCTGTACCGCGAAAATTTCAGCAGATCCCTTTCGCTATGCTGGCCAAAGCTCTTGAGCCATCGTAAGCTTTCCGTATTTATTGGTTTCGGGTCCAGAGAATGCGTAGGGCATGAGAATGGCCACTCTTTTCCAGGCACGATATCTGGGAGACGGAAGTGTGTAATTCCGAGTTGCGGAGCCATAGATGTAATGAAATTTTCAGCGAGAACTCTGGTATGTTATGTTTTATATATACTTTTCAGCGAACACGCTTTTTCTTTTTTTGTATTAGTTTAAGTCTTAAAAGGTGGTAGCCCCATGCAGACGTTAAACTGCCAGGCCCCTAGTGCCTTTCCCAGCGTCTCTCAGCCTTTCCCCTTTTTCCCACCTCATGGTGCACTAACGAGGGTACGCCCTGGTACGCCCGAAGCGACCGACCCCTAGGCTAGATCCCCTAACTTCCAAATTAGAACGCCGTTTTCGGGCGCATGGTGTGACAGTAGTGGGTAGCTGTTCATTGCCTCGGTTTCCGATGTCTGAATTTTGGTGGGAAGAGGTCCCTCTGTCTTTCAAGTACCGACTGACTGGCAGTAGGTACGACGAAGTGAGACATACTAGGGGAGGGTTAGTATGATGGCTTGTCGTGGGGCCGGTGATTATGTTTGAGTTGCATCGTGTTATAGGGAAAATAATAGTAACAGCGTTGTCTGGTAATCGACTTTCTTCTCGTCCATATTGGACGCTCTGCCATTTGATTCCCGGAATGCCCCGTGCCATCCTATTTTGTGATAGACTACTGTGAATTCGCGGGATGGGGGCGGACAGGGCTTATCTCGCGTCATAAAACAGCATAAAACCTATCGCTTATTCTAATCTGCGCGCTTGGGACTGTCACGAAATTTTATCAAAGCTAAATGAATTCTCCTTTAGAGCAACCTTCTCCCGCGTTTTTCACAACTTGAAACGAGATAGCTGCGGATTCAATTCCCGACGAAGATAACAAATGATCGGCGCATTGTCTGGCGTTGTCCAATCCATCGCCAGTAGTCTGAGTCGATAATATAGCAATCGTACAATGGCGGAAACCATATTCAATCGACAAATACCTCGTAGGCATTTTTTTTGTGATGGTAGAGATAAGAATGGTATCAGGGATGATTACTTTTTCCATAGGTATGTCACCATTTGAAATAACTAAGCCAGGTTCGTATAAAATCATGCAAACAATTTTTCTTCTTGGGATAACCGGGTATGGGCGCTGAGATAGCCGGAATAGAAGTCAGTCAAGCAGCGCAAAACTTGACAAGGTGAGTTAGCAATCGAGATGACTTGTTGCAATCTTTCTATGCATTTGAATTCTCATCGATTTTATGCCGTGCCAAATTTTCGAATGGAGGGAAGTAAATACGGGGATGCCGTTGTCCGGTTCTGAACCAAGGTCCGGACCGAACTCTTGACCGAAAGTTCGGTCCAAAGTTCACATTTTTGCTTGAACCGGACTTTACAGGGTCTTGCAATATGGTCAAATATGGTTGGAATAAAAAATTTGCAGCGATGTGACCACCCGTCAATCAAATTTAGCCGAGGAAATGTGACTGTCAGTCAGATCAAACGCCTGCTACGACTATTTTATGCAAACCACATTGCAAGACGTTTTACAGTCCAGTTCTGGGCTCAACTAAGCGAACCCACCCATGTGAAAATGTACGAGACTAGTCCAGTTCAAGGTTCGGCAACCTTACAAAAGTTTGAACTTGGTTCGAATGTTTGGCACTTTTTTTTTGAAAATTTAAGGCCCTTGGAGAGAGACAGAACTTGCCCAAACCTACTTTCAAGACTTTATTTCATAACTTTCGCTCACAATGTGGTTCGAAGGTTCAAAGGACAAGCAGATTACCAAAAAAGAAAAGAAAAGAAAGGTCTTGTGCCATATTGCCTTTTCCCCATCAGTCAAATTGAATTTGAATTATTTCGTGGAGAGGTTTCAACTTGGGGCCGAGCATTTGGCCTTTGGCGGGAATCGTACGGACGCTCATTAAACGGTGATTATTCCCCGACCTCCAAACGTGCCATCCATGAAATGCTGAATGAACAGAGTGTAAGACACCTTACGCCCAAAGGTCTAATCAATGTCATTGAATGCTGATCGTCGAGACTTCCATATTTATTAACTCTTACACTCGTTGAGCTGGTCATGCTTCCATCCGCCAAATCCGGCAGCGATTGGACAGAGTTGACTGCATCTCAATGTCCATGTTGACACAGTCGATACTGCCACTTTCTTC
Organism: Phlegmacium glaucopus; assembly: GCA_015039465.1. Taxonomy (NCBI): domain Eukaryota; kingdom Fungi; phylum Basidiomycota; class Agaricomycetes; order Agaricales; family Cortinariaceae; genus Phlegmacium; species Phlegmacium glaucopus. Next base: position 91,170 of record MU129998.1, on the reverse strand, counting down.
ACTTCAGCACATCTACCTGATCCCCTTATGTTCCCAGTCATTCTGGCCAACAAAAGGCGACCCCAGGAACCCTTGGCCAAAGCGATCGATTGTTCTTCCACTATATGAAAGATACTGTCAAAGGAGAGGAATCAGTCGACTTTACAAGCTTTATCTTAGGAATGTTCCAATACGACGAGCCATATATCAACGAAAGGAGTTATCCTTCATTATGTGCGGTATGCCGGTTTAACTGTCCAGGTTTGTTGCACTTTTCTCTCCGAATTTGAATATCCCAACGCGATCTTATAGTGTCGTACTAACCGCATGGATCCTTATTGCTGAGGCTATTTCGGCCTTCTATCACAATGACCTACGCTGTAAATTAGCCGGCTATCCTATGGTGAAATCACAAGCAATTCCCGGCATCACCATGGTCGGTGGCGTGCCTATTTTCTATCCCAGACGACCATAGCGCAGAGATGCGTTCCACCGGTCCCGGATCCAGGGGCATACCTTGAAAAAGGCCTAGTCCCTCTTGCTAATCGAATTGTCGTTATGCAGTGTTTTGAAGCATTCAAGTCTTTCGTCGTGAGTCTTATTGGTGTCCATGTTCCCCTGTCTTATCTTGTCGTCCAGGGTGCACGATCTATGGTTCAGCTTTGTTCATAGATAATAGGAGCTTGAACCAATAGCGAAAGAATATCTTTGCGGCCCGACGACTTACTACATTTATCATCTTCAAGGGAAACTTTGCTTTGCTTCAGGAGGTCAGATCCGATACGGCCCATCACAGCAGAGGCCCTTTTCGTCGCAGCGTCATCTGGTGCGGGGTGTAACCCGATGCAAATTAGAGGGTAAAAACGGGCTAGAGAGGAATCCTGATACGAACTAAGAAACACAGAGGAGGATACATCGCTTTGATGGACGGTTTCTCTCCTGCCTTGAATATCCTTGAAAATGCTTTCATAAGTTCATTTTTATCGGGGTCGCTGCTCAGTGCATTGAATTTATAATTGAATCCTGGGGATTTTAGTTTAAATAAAAGCAATGTGATCACGGGCAGGATGGGATGATTTTACCTGCAAGACCGATGATATCGAGAGTTGTTCGACCCATCCAGGAAAGGCACTCGATGGGAGCTGCACCATCATGCTTGACAATTTCTGTGCTCCAGATGTCACGTAGCTATAAAACGTTTCATAATTATGAATTATACACGCTCGATAAAGTGAAATATTGACCCCGAGCGAGATTTCTAGGAAGATTTCGGTCAGATCTCGTATCTGTTGTGGTCCGAATGCTGGAGTCACGATTGATACATCAGCAAAACCCCAGCCGTCTGGCTCGTCTGGCGCCAGACACGCCAGACGCTACCAGACTGCCAGATCTGGTGTGGCGACATAATGACGCTCCCGATGCCATAACGGTTTCATGCCCCACAACTGGATTCCGATGCTGGAAATTTTTCTGGTCACATAAATAATTTCTGATTCAGTTGTGACTGAGATGTAATTATATGTATCATAAGTTTCCATTCCGTCAGTTCATATCAGGAATGTCAGTTCATATCAGGAATCTAGCTTTTGTGACAGTTTCTGGGACAGTTTCGGGGACAGTTTTCAGATCAAATCATTGTTAATGGGCTAGGGGACGCAGGAGAGATACATAACATGACAGGTATAGACCATATAGTATTGGATGAGGACATTAGCGTGTGCTGAGATGAGTCGAGACTGTCGAGTTCCATTCATGAGTAGAGTCAGAAACCCTAAGTTCCATGACATACCTGTTAACCAGCCTACCGAACGCTACACAGCTTCATCCTCTGGCTCAGACGATAGCTGCACGAGGTCTTCGGGATCTTCCATTTCACTATCATCAGCAGTCGCGTCGACCTCAACCGACCCAATAACCGATAACGAGGCCTCGTGGATCTCACCCCACACCCGTTTTGACAGGGTGGAAACGACTTTATAGTGTGCTGCAGTCCGAGCGGCCCATGGTTTACGGACAAAGCTCTTCTTGATGTCCTTGGTGGGCGCATTACCACTTTGCCATAACTTGAGCGCTCGCTCATGCTTAAGTAAAAAAATTGACAGTCAGAAATAGTAAAATATAAGAATGACTCGTTTGGACATACCGCTGCAGCGCACAGTGACAGTGCACCCGCTCCATAGCCATAAAAGTCGTCCGTTTTCATGATAACCTGTTGGTGAACTGCATACACTTCCATCAATGCGGCAGAGCGGTATGCTCCAGACTAATAGCCCACGGATTAGCTATGTGTTTTGGAATAAATTAATACCTTTACCTTGGTTACTGGATCACGGTAGATGTAAGATAGCCCCTTCAGTTCGTTCTCGACATATTCCTTGCGTTGATTCTTTGAGTTCTTGAATGGTTCGGCGGCAAAAATTTTTGTGAGACGCAGGAGAGCGTGCTTGCCAATGGCACTTCTCCAGTTCCGGATCGCTGAACTTGCCTGGAAGTGATGACAATAATTATATCAGTAATAACCACTGAATGCAACATATCTTCCGACTTACCACAGCCTGGACAGCATCGTCAGCAGGTATCTCTGGGAATTCTTCTTTCCAGTTGTCTTCAACAATATCCTGGAGATCGGGATGAGAATTCACAGCGAAGGGCTCCTCGAGCGTCCCAGCCCAATCAATAATGGAAGGAAGGACTGCATCGCGCCAAGTCGCAAGGTCACGAGCAGGGTTGTCGAATGGGAGGTGGCCGTTTTTGTAGCGTGGCTTGGCTGGACGACGCATGGAGACTTGATTTTTTACAGCAGAAATTTCTGCCGTCTTCAGCTTAATGCCCATCTAAATACATGTGAGGAAGGTTTTGAGTGATTTCGATTAACTCTGACTTACACTCTTGGTTCCATGTTTGTGGTATTTCCTCACTTCTGCGGAAGCTTCTTTGACTTTACTCTTCCTCACGGCTGCAAGAACCTCCTCATCTTCGTCCGCGCCTATCTCCCCACCATCATCACTATCCAGATCATCGCCATCGCTTCCTGGGCTTGGACGCCGATCTCGACCACCTGTGCTCAAT
>MU129998.1:0-83099 GCA_015039465.1 Phlegmacium glaucopus | reverse complement strand
AAGCAAGGTCGTCGCTTCAAGCAGTGGACAGGAGACGACTCGAAAGCTCTCATGAAGGTATGTATTGTGGGATTTGTGATTTACAATCTCACTAATATTGCAATTACAAGGTGTACTTACCAGCCATTCATGGTCTCGTGCATCCAGATGTGGTCAAATGTGTCTCCGCATTCCTTGATTTCTGCTACCTGGCCCGGCGTTCTGACTTTGACCGCAATACCCTTGACTCCCTTGACAATGCCCTACATCGCTTCCATACATATCGTGAAGTGTTTCGATCATTGGGTGTGCGTGAGAATGGCTTCTTGCTACCACGCCAGCATTCCCTTGTCCACTACCGTGTCAACATCCAGGATTTTGGTGCACCTAATGGACTGTGCTCATCGATTACAGAATCTCGCCACATCACAGCTGTCAAGAAACCGTGGAGACGCTCAAGCCGCTTCAAAGCCCTGGGTCAAATGTTAATCACCAACCAACGTTTGGACAAGCTAGCGGCGGCACAAGCAGATTTCATTGCATGTGAGATGCTGCCACCTAATCGAGGGCCACCGCCTGGAGCTACCGTGGATGCCAATGACGATGAAGGAGGACCTATAGATGATGAGAAGGTCATGGCCGATGTCCAGCTGGCATGGATGAGAGGTATGCCTGCTGTTATTATCGTTCCTTGTGTTATACACTAATATATTAAATAAGAACACAAATACCCATCAGACGTCTATGAATTAGCCAATTACATTGAGACACCAACCTTTCCAGCCTCCTCCATGCCTTCCTCGATGACCAACTCCGTGAAAGTGAACTTGGAGATGTTGACTCTGACTCTGATGACGACCTCCTGGAAGGCATATCTCCCATATCAGTATACCACTCCGCCGTTGCCTCTTTTTATGCTCCAAGCGATCCATCAGGTATCCGGGGCATGCGTCGTGAACGGATTTGGTCCACCCCTTCTTGGCGCAGTACAGGACCTCGCCGTGACTGTGCGTTTGTTGTGGAGAAGCAAAATGAACGTGGCTTTCGGGGTATGAGTGTGGTACGCATCAAATTATTTTTCTCGTTTAGCTATGAGGGGGAGAAATATCTGTGCGCTCTTGTGGAATGGTTCAAGAAGGTTGGCTGGTCCCCCAATGAGCAAACAGGTATGTGGGTAGTAAAACCAGAAGAGGATTGCCATGGAAAGAGGTTGACAACCGTTGTACATTTAGACACAATTCTTAGAGGTGCTCACTTGATTCCTGTCTATGGTAGCAGTTTCATTCCCCCCCATTTTTGTCACTACTGGTCTCTAGATGCATTTAGGGCTTTCTTTGTAAACAAGTATGCTGACCATCATGCTAACGAGGTTGCTTTTTAATTGTATGTAGTTGTGAGCCAGTAGCTTAGACTTGGGTGTACTAGTTCTGGCAGGCAGCAATGAAATTGACTGTCTGATAGAACACAAATTCGGAACATTATGGATTTATGATGTGGTTGTGGCTATATCAAGATTCTGACAAAAAAGGGAGAGGACAAAAATTATGATGTCGTTATGGCTATATAAAAGTTCTGACAAAAAATGGATTGCTGGCAGCTAAACCTGCCAGACGTACCAGACATGCCAGACATGCCAGACCATGCCATACGGATGGACTTTTGCTGATGTACCGGGAAACGCACCATTTCCAAAGAGTTGATGATTGTTGTAATTGAGGTCATCGAGTTTCGGATAGTCATAATTATTGAAGAGTATGTGGTTGATTGCTTTGAGATCGCTAGTCAGAAGGTAAGATGGCTTTGGAAACGAAATGAGTTGTCAGTCACTTGGTTCAATCTGGCACTTGTCGATGATGATCAACGCACTCCGAGTATTCCTTTGAATTGGATTGTTGTTCCGTATTTATTGAGCCAATCTTCCTGCAGGACGGAATTATTCTATTCGGAAGGTGTCCTTCACTGTTCAAGCAATAATCACTACGGACGGTATGAGCTTATGGACTCACCGATGCGGAGAGTTCTTTGAAATTTCCATATAGAAAACTAGGGCTCGGGGTCCGGGAATATCGCGCGATAGAGAAGTCACTTCGTCGTGTATGAAAGTAGATGTCTTGTAGATTCCATAAACCAAAAGGATACTACCCAGGGATGCCTACAAGTTGAGCTGTGGTGACATAATAACCAGACGACATTTACTTTAATACTGTGCGCCATGTGGTAATAGATACATGCCGATGCCGACTGTCACGCACAATGTTCGAAATGTGTTGGCAAGCGTGCCAGTTGCTTGCTATGACAGAGCTTGTTGATGACTGGGACACCTTGGATTACATCGCTTGATGGGGTCGCTATTGTTATGCTCGTCGGAAAGCCGTTCTCTTTTTGTCAATACTTTACCTCTCTCACACATTCTGAGCGGTTCCTAGTCACCTAGTGAATTCCGAGTAAATGCCGACCTTAATCCGAGTCAACTTGAGAATTCTTACCAAAAGTCCAATCCGACGTCGGACTACATTCAGCTTGGGGAAGAGTCCTTTCGTGGTTGATTCTCATTTCCTCAATTCCGAAATAATTTTATGTAAACGTTAGCTGATTGGGTAAAATACCCAAGGATTACTTTTATTCTAAGTAAGCGTAAAGAATGATTGCAAACGTAGAATTTTGTCTACGCGACGGTTGAGGTTGTGGCGTGGCAATTCCCTTTTGCTTGTTGCCACCACCACAACTTCAAAATTAATTATTCCGGCTCGACATTCGAGCTCCTCTTTCTTTCTTTCGTCTCTAAGAAAACACAAGCATAATTTTTTAAAATAAGCCAAGTACTTCGCAATAATGCCAAGACTTCAGTTTGACCCAGCCCTGTCAGAATGCCCTGACTTTGCTTCCCCGGTTTATGCTGCAGCCCGTGCCCCATTCGTCAACCCTAATACCACCGAAGACCAGGCCATCCAATTCTTAAAAGACATCTGGCATGCCGGTAACGAAGCTGATAATGTTAGGTGGCAACAACAAAACGTTGATGATGCGGCCGATCTCACGGAACGCCGTTGGTTACAATCAGAAGCAGACGTCTTAAGGGTACAGGCCTCAATTGATGATGAGGAGAACCTTCGAAAAGAAGAAATGAAGAGGAATAAAATGAAGTACATCCCGATCCCTGATAGAGACGTTCCGACAATAGCTCCAGTTATTGCTTCCAACTACGCAATTAGAAAGATGGAAAAAGGACTTTACGTCGAACTCTGGTACTATACTAACGCTGGTCTAGACGAAGCCTTTCGCACCTCTAACACGACAGATGACGAGGCAATGGTGATGCTTCGACAACCCAACAACGTAACTTCTTGGGTTCCTGCAGTGTCTGCCAAGACCGCATCGGCAGTAATTGACGACAAAGACATCTCATGGGAAGATTTTTGTCAGGCAGCGCCCCGAATGATCGTCGCCATGGAGGAAGCCGACTGGCCACAAGACCGTGTGACCATGTTGGCCAAGTTCTGGGGAAACTTACAGGTTCACGAGCTCCGGTCATCTAGGGATCCCCTTGATCAAAGGGTCCTTATTGTCTACCAAGCCGAACAAAGGAGGCTCTGGCACCTCGCTATTTCCTCTCCCCGCGGTGCTTATAACCTCTCTCGAATCAATGAAGAAATTATTCGTAAGACTCGCGAGATCGTTTACTGGGATGATCATAGGCTGAAAGATAACGAGAGAGATTGTGCGTCTATCCTCTATCTTCCTTCTGTAAAAGACGAGACTAAAAGTTTCCTTTGCCTTGTTTTTGACCATGTTATCTTCGTCTCTTTCATCTTCATCCCCTGCCCCACATACAACCTCTGTTGCGACATGCACGCCTATCTTTTGCTACATGCATGCCGTTCCTTCCCCCATGCATATCCCTATTGCTACACATCGCCCATCTCCTGCTCCATGCATGCCTATCTGTTGCGTATCGCACGCCTATCTGTTGCTCCTGCACGCCTGCTATCTCCTACTCGTGTTGGTATATACACGGCTGTATCAGACCAGTCTGACTGTCGAGGAATGGCTCCCGTCTCTCTTCCACAACGAAGATCAGGGAATCATGATGTTTCTCGCGAGTCTTGCCGTCGCTCTGTATCCCCAGCCCGTCACTCTTCTACCATGAGACAACCTCTGCCTGACAAGCCCACTCAGGGAAAGAAGTCGGATTTCTGACCAAGCACTCCCGGAAGGGTCTATTCCGCTTGTGCCGTCTGCCTTGGCCGTCACCCACACAAGATCGTCGACTGCAGCTCGCCGTCGTTATGGGACGACTCGTTCCCCACTCTCTCAATCCGAATCAACAAGACCCTTTCAATGCGAGACGGCCGGCCAGTCTGCGCAGACTGGCAACGAGCAGTCAGTTGTTCCAGCTCTCGTCACGACAACCGTCATCTCTGCTCCGGGTGCGCTTCCTCGTCTCACGGCACTCAGGAGTGCCCTCAAGCTCAGAAAATTGCAAGCTCTCACTCCCTATAAGCCGGATGCCTGGGAGTTTCTTTTGTCTAAAGCAGGCTTACTCAAAAAGTACCCACACCTTCCCCAGAGCCTCCGGACAGGCTTTACCCTTAATATTCCCAGAATTACTCAGACCCAAACCCCCCCTAATAAGACTTCAATATCTGACCTCGCAGAGCAATTCGATAAGATCGTCGACCTTGAGATCGCCAAACAGCGCTATCTCGGACCCCTCAACCGAGAGGAAGTCGAGGCTCTCGTTGGCCCCTTCCAATCTTCCCCCTTTTCCATTATCCCAAAGCCTGGAAGGCCTAATTGCTTTCGTATTCTACAAAATTATTCCTTCCCTCATAATATCTCCGCCTTATATCCCAACCCTTCCATTAATTCATTCGTCGATTCCAACGATTTTCCAACGACTTGGGGTACCTTCTCAATCGTCGCCTTGCTCATTCATCAGCTTCCTCCAAACTCTCAAATGGCCACTCACAATGTTGCAGAAGCCTATCACACCATTCCTTTACACTCGTCTCAATGGCCCGGGGCAGTGGCACAGATCGGAGAAGACATTTTCTGTCTCGATTTGGCTACCTGTTTTGGAGTCTCACCCTCATCTGGAGTTTATGGTGTTGTTGCCGACGCTGGAACGGACCTCTTCAGACACCAGGGGATTGGCCCTTTGGTCAAATGGGTTGACGACCATGCATTCTTTCGCATCCTTCTTACATACCTTCACGAGTACAACCGTCAGCGTGATGCTCGACACTCACACCTCTCATTACATGGTCAGCAACAAGACGGAGGTTGTCTTTGGTACGGTGGAGACACTTTCCCAGACGGTACGCTCGACGAACATGTCGAGGACTGTCAGTTTCCCTGTTGTGACCTATCGGTTAGCTCTCCTCGCTCCGACGAAGATCGACAGTATGCCTATAGTTTCTGTGACATTGACCACTTGTCAGACGAGCTCGGAATTCCCTGGGAACGTTCCAAAGACGTTCCCTTCTCCTTCTCTGCAGCTTACATTGGTCTCCAATGGGATCTACAGTCTCTCACTGTGTCCCTCAGCGCTGAGAAGAGAGTCAAGTATATTGTCAACATCGAGGAGTGGTTTCGCACACCAAACCATGTTCTACATGATGTACAGAAGTTATATGGTAAGCTACTCCATGCATGTCTTGTTATTACAATGGGCCGGGCTTACCTCACCGGGCTGGAAGCTATGCTTCGATTATGTAATAACCGTCCCTTTGTCGCTTACTCGCCTATCAAAGGAGTCAACGACGACTTGCTGTGGTGGTCCTCTAGACTCGCCCGTCCATCTGTCTCCAGACCTATTCCCTCCCCTCACAGTCTTGTTGACCCTAAAGCATTCTCAGATGCCAGCTCCGGAGTCGGTATCGGCATTGTCATCGACGGAAGGTGGCGAGCGTGGCATCTCATTCCCGGCTGGCAGACTCGACGGCAGCAGAGACATCGGCTGGGCCGAGGCCGTTGGGTTTGAGCTACTCGTCAGGACCATCCCACGGCTTATTGGTTCTAGCGGACACTTTAAGGTCCACAGCGACAACATCGGAGTCGTCGAGGGATGGAAGAACCACAGGAGTAGGAGCAGAACCATTAACGGTGTATTCCGGAGGATACACTCCTTTCTTGAGGACTTCAGTGGCGCCATCTCCATCTATTCAGCATATGTTCCCAGTGAATCCAACCCGGCCGATGGCCCTTCGAGGGGAATCTACCCCCCAGTCGACCTCCTGTTACCAGAGATCCAGTTCTCACCTGATCTCGACAGGTTCATTGTTGATGCCACGTGTCCATACACCCCTACTGAGCTCAGGCTCTTCAGGGAAGGTCGATATCCCCCACCTCTCGCAAAGCGCATTGCTGACGCTATCTCAAGCCGTCATTCCGACGAACACCCCACTGCCTCGTCCTATGACCACAACAGCTATTACAGTTAATACCACCCTCCCTGCTCATCTCTCTTCACGTTTCTCGACGCCGCTTGATAGCCCTTTGACTTCATCGGTCAGGCCTCACAAATATCAGAATGACCTTATCCCCTTAATTTCAGAGCTTCGTCCTCACTGTCCAGCTCGGGATCGTTTAAGACTCTGGACGCCCATTTTCTCAAGGTCTGACCTCCATGTGGATGGCCTCAATCTTGAGATAACTGATGCAGATCTCGACCGCGTCATCACCGTTATCAATACGTCCTGGCAGCCTACTACTCGCGAGACATATGGAGCCGGTTTACTCGTCTTTCACGTGTTTTGTGACCAGAGAAACATCGCTGAGCCCCAATGCTGTCCTGCTGATCCTTTGCTCATGCTGACTTTTATATCGAGTTGTGCAGGTTCTTACTCCGGTAAAACCCTTGCCAACTATTTTTATGCAGTACGGGCATGGCATGTTCTACATGGTGCTCCGTGGAGGATGAACTCTGCTGAGATGAAGGCAGCTCTCGACGGAGCGACTATACTTGCCCCCCCAGCCTCCAAAAGGCCAAAGCGCCTTCCCTTGACCCTCCCCGTTATCGTCTCTATTGCTGGGAGGCTCGATTTATCCATGCCCCTAGACGCCGCGGTGTATGCTTGCCTCACAACCACATTCTATTCGGCTGCACGCCTCGGTGAGTTCACTGTTGCTTCTCTCAAAGCCTTCGACTCAGCTCTCCACGTCAAACCTTCTGACGTCCGTCACGATGAGGATCGCCATGGATTTCGAGTTTCCGTCTTCCATCTGCCTCGGACAAAGACTACAGCTACCGGTGAAGATGTCTATTGGGCTGCACAAGTTGGCCCGTCCGATCCTCTAGCTGCTCTCGCAAATCACTTCACGGTCAACACTCTCTCTGCTCATGACCCCCTCTTTGCATGGAGACACCCTCAAGGTGTCTGCCCTCTGACTCGCACTGAGTTCTTAAGACGGATCAACTTAGCAGCGGCCGAGTTAGGCATCCCGTCTCTAAAAGGCCATGGTATTCGCATTGGCGCGACGTTAGAATATCTCCTACGTGGGATACCTTTTGACGTTGTTAAGTCCATCGGTCGCTGGTCTAGCGAGTCATTTGTCCTTTACTTACGGCAACATGCAGTTATCATCGCTCCCTACATTCAAGGTACCCCCGTCATGGAGACTTTCACTCGCTATACCATGTAGGGCTACCAAAGTTCGGTTCAGAACCGATGCAGAGAACCGGAACCGGCTGAACCGAACCGAAAGTTCGGTTCAGTCCGGTTCCGGTTCAGGCTTTTGGACCGTCGGTTCCGGTTCACGGTTCAGGCTCTTCCAAAAATTTGAGAACCGGGTTCGAACCGGTTCGAACTGAACTAGCCATACATATTTTTTTATAAATTTTCTGTAAAGATTTGACTCAATTATCAATGAAATATTGTGTTTTGATCCCACAGCAACGTTTCGGGAGTCGGAGATTGAAATTATTTACATTAACGCACGCTTATTTTTTTCACTCTTCAAGTTTCAACACGACCATCGACGGCGATGCCAGCCACAATGCCAGCCACAACAACAACAACAACGAACCACAACGCTGAGATACAACAACAACAACAAACCACCATCACCACCAACAACGACTCGTGTTGAGAAGCCTCTCAACACGATGTTACTAAGTTTCTTTTTTCTTTTTTCTTCCTTGCTTTTTTTTTAATACTAACAATTGCTATTTTTATTATCTAGGTGCTACTAGAATAACATCCCCCAAAATCCCCCGTGGACGAAAGGCAGCGAATGACGAGGACAAACAATGATGAACAATCATCCTGACACCACCTACACCATATCATCGTCTCTCCATGTCACCACTCAGGGAACAACGAGCTACACAACGGACACTGCGACAGACGAACGATATCGAATGAATGGTGACAAATGAACAACAACGGATGACAAACAAGGACGAACGACTATGACTTACTGTCATTTACAACAACAACACATAGGGACATGGACGACAGACACAACAGTGGGGTATTTTTTAAATTTTATTTCAAATTCTAATTCTAATGTAAACTGCAACAGAGAACGACGAACAAACACTGACGAACAAACAACAATAAATAACGAACAACGATGAACCACAAATGACAATCGACGAACAAACGGTACATCAGAAAAAAAAACGGTAACGAAGGATGAACAAATGGTGAGGATTGATGACCAAATGGTGACAAACAACGAAGAAAGGTGACGAATGACGAAGAAAGGTGACGAACGACGAAGAAAGGTGACGAGCGACGAACAAACGGTGACGATGAACAATTATGCTGATGAACGACAAACGAACACAACGATGGATGAACCGTAATGAGTGAATGGCAACCGGAGGAGTCATTTTAATTTTAATTCTAATATAAGCTATGATAGATGAACAACTTGAATGAATGACGATGAACCCAATAACCACCCTCTACTAATCTTATTTGATTAGGATACTGGTAAATTTCTAGTAATGTACTAGTAAATGAATAAACAAGTATTATTTACCACTAAAGGAATCAGGATGAAAAACAATTGAAGTATCAGCTTTATGAGGTTTTTCATTGGTTCAACAACCAGTCCTAGAACCGAACAGAACTGACAGAACCGGTTCTATCGGTTCCGGTTCCGGTTCCAGTTCAGTTCAGCCAGAAACCTTTCAGTTCAGTTCTCGGTTCTTCAAAAATAGTGAAGAACCGAGCTGAACCGAACTTTGGTAGCCCTAATTAGTGATGTTACGGCTCGGCTCGGCTCGGCTTAGGCTTGACACGGCCTCTACAAAGCCAGGCCCGAGGCCGAGCCGTAGGCCAAAACTTTGCACGGCTTGGGCTCGGCCTGGGGCTCAGGCCGCGGCTTTTTCCCACACGGTTAGAAGGTAAGGGAGAACATGAGGGCAACAAAATTTGTATGAAATCAAACTAAAAAATGACCATAAATGACTATCAATGGTGATATTATCAATTACACTCTGTTACAGTGCTGTTTTAAGTCATCAAAAGTTCAAATTCCCCCCTTAAGACTGCCAAAAATGCGAATTTCGAGGCTCAGACCCAGGCCGTGCTTAAGCTGCGGCTCACGGCCTGAAAAATCTGAAGCCCAAGCCGTAGGCCGTCAAAGCCGTTGGTACGGCTTTCCCACGGCTCGGCTCGGCTCGACGGCTTGCGGCTTTGAAGCCGAGCCTTTCACATCACTAGCCCTAATACCATGCCTCCGCCTCGTTAGGCCCAATACTGGTGAGCCCACTACAGCTTTCATTTGTTCCTGCCCACCTCCTAAAGATTATGGGTGCCTAAGACTGCGCTTGTCGCGTCGCTGGGCTTCTTACACATGGGAGCCACAGTTTGTCTTAGACCCCTTATTTCTTTTATAAATAGTTCAGGACACTTGTTTCGGCCAAAAGACCCTTCGGGTCTTTGCCCCAATAGCTACTATCACCCGACTACACGGTTGAGCGAGTATCTCATTATACCGATCAATCTTCTCCTTTAAATACACATAACTTTCCGACTGCATAGAGGCTGTTTCCATATCGAAGCCACGCTTAGTCGGAGTCGGAATTTGAAGTTTTGCTAGGGATCACATTGAAGCGGAGATAACAGGCTATTATTAGTTGCTTTCGGCTTGTGGGCGGACTCTAAATGTTAGAAGAAATTTTACCAACTTTGAAACTCGAGACAACAAAGCGTTCGTACAAGTTAGGTCCGTCAAATAGAACTTGGAAGGAGCGATGAAGTTGCGATACAATCTGGGAGATAGGATTGATAAGGTAAAGTGGCCTTTTAGCAGAAGTGATCATATTAGCTGCAGCATCAGTATGTAGAAGAAATATTATTGTACTATATCTTCTACTAAATATACAAGCAAGGTTCCTTAGAGTCGTTGAAGAATGAAAAACCCATAGTATATATTTTATATGGGTCACCAAAGTAAAACGTTTCTAGTATTGGTTAAAAAGAATTTGAATGGTGCATATTCCCCTTTTTTTTCATAGTCGTAAGATCAGTTGCTTGATCCCAGACATCCATAAACCGATATCATCCGTCTGCGATCCACGAGTAAGAAGGTCAACATGAATGGCCAACGCAGCGGGACGGTCACGGCTTTCCATTGCTGCTCCGAGATTGATCAGTTAGAACAGATTTGGATAGAAAATGAGAGATCACACCTTTGGTAAGCACGAGCAGCTGATCGACGACAGGCTTTGAGAGAGTGTCACAGTTCAAAGCGTCGAATAATGGATTGATTCGACGTTCGAGATCATCTACCAGTCGCTGATTACCCTAATGAGATCCACACAAATCAGCCAAACAAAAAAAATCAAGTGTAAGAGAAGATCTTACAGGGGTGATCTGCTTAATCCGGTGAAGGTTTTCAGAAATTATTTCATACGCAGGTCGGACGTGATCAGGAATGTGGCTTCGATCGCCAGCCGCTGAAAAAGGTATTCAAGAAAGCTTAGCTAACGCATTGTCGGCCGATGATTTACAACTTACGATATTTAGGAGGCGCAGGGGGTGCACGGACTGGTGGAGCAGCAGCACTTCTAGAGGCTGCTCGTGGGGGTCCTCCAGGGCCGCCAGGGCCGCCAGGTAGAACTGGAGGTCCACCTTGATGAGGTGGCGGAGGCTGAGAAGGAGCTAGACGTTGCTGTTGTAGTTGAATTCCTTGAGGAGGACCGTAAGGGCCTGGTTGTTGTTGCTGAGGGGCCACAAATGACGCCATTGGACCAGATCCATAACTTGGAGCTTGTGGTGAAGTGACTTGCGCATAAGGTTGACCCGAAGGAGGACGTTGGAATTGACCAGGACCAGGTGGCGGGGTTTGTCCTAAAGCAGGTCCTCGTGAAGGTGGAGCTGCATACTGGCTTGGTGTAGGTTCTCGTTGAGGTAAGGAAGGTTGACCTTGCGGAGGCGATAGAATACGAGAAGGAGGAGCAGCCACAGGTCCAACATTTTGTGATGGAGGTCGAACTGGGAAGGATCCTGAAGGTCCTTGTGGAGGCAATCTATGACCTGGAGGTGGGCCTTGAGTAGGAGGCGCCTGTCCGCGTGCGACACTTCCTGGTCTAGGCGGAGGAGGAAGTGTAGCCGAGCCTTGACTTAGGTATGGCGAGGGCTGCGGGGAATAACCAGGAGAAGGAGCTGCGTTTGGGAAAGGAGACGTGATGGGTGGTGGCTTGTTCAAGGGTAGCGCAGCTGGAACACGGCTGGGCGGAGGGAGACTAGCCGGAGCATCATTCCAGCCTCCATTGTCTCGCTTTGGTGGGGGCGGTGGTCCATTGGCTGCACGAGGAGGAGCAAGATGTGTTGGCGCTGGTGGCTGCTGATGTTGACGAAGGTGAGGTGGTTGAGCCAAGGCATTAGGGGCGTTGTAATGACCTGCGTAGGTAGATGTATTGGCGTGACCATAGTGAGGTTGCTGCTGGGACTGTTGAACTTGTTGAACTTGTTGAGCAGGCTGACTGTATGCATTGGTGGTGCTCATGGATGGAGTGTCGTAAGGGGCGTACTTCTTAGACTGCTGCTGTTGAGGGACGATAGGCTGGACGGGTTCTGTGTATCCGATACCGTAACCTGTAGGCCTGGCAGTAGAAGTCAAAGTAACGGCAGCAGGGACTCTAGGGGCAGTAGTCGTCGAAGTCGTGATCACAGAAGGAGCTGAAGCAGGGGTAGTCGACGTTGTGGTAGCATCGATCACTCTCTTTCGTTCTGAACTAAAATCTGAGCTAGATACCGAACCCTTATAACCACTGGGTGTTAACTGCAAGAATCTGACAGCATCCTTCACTAATCCCTGCGAGCATAAGATATCCGCATACTCAAAGTAGCGGTCGTATAAAGCTGCCAACTTGAATGTTTGAGTCGACTCGTCGCCATTAGCCGATGGTTGAGTCAACGCCTGGTCCTTGTAGTTAGTAGCAGCGCGGAAAACGGTAACTTTCTCCACGAAGGTTTGCAACGCATGGGCATGGGCGGAGTAAGAAGAGTCGTTCTGTTGCTTCTCGTTGGAAACTCGTGCCTTCTCCTCCTCAACCAGTTCATCAGCCCAGATGCTTACGAGCCTCTCCAAGCGGGCAGCAGCAAGGTATGTCAGGATAGCATTTTTCCTATAGAACTCTGCTTCTTGATCGTCAGATCCTTGAGCAACGGTGAACTCATACTCAAGCCGCCTGCCCAGCTGTTCCGCCAAAGTTGAAAACTCGTCCTGAGAAGCGAAGGTACAGAGTACAACGAAGATTTCACGCCATTCTTGGAGGTCTGCGTTCTGCACGATATCGCTCAAGTCGTTGGTGACGATGGACTGGAAGAGCCGAAGAGATGGTAAAGAGGTTGTTCGGCGTTCGAAGTAAGCCTTTTGAGTGCGTTGGAGGAGCTCAGGACCGCCGCGAACAGCCAGGAGAATGGCATCCGCAAATCGATCAGAGGAGAGGCATAAGGCGACCGCAGAGTCAAAATCGCCAAGAACGAGCGCCTTGGTGACTAATCGATCAACATCAGACTCTTCACCAGGGTAAATCCTAAAACCATTGCTTTTCGCAGATTCTGACGTGACAGAGGAGGGACCCGATCCGATGGTGGCCGCAACTGAAGAATCCAAACCATAGTTCGTATGGGGAACGTGAACAGGGTGCGATTCGCCATCGTCCTGCGCTACTCCAACGGTATTGAAGAAATCATGTCCAGCATCAACTTGCGGTGTTCCTGGAATGTCATCTCCGAATAAACTTGGCGCTGTGGTAGTGGACTCGCCGTCTGTTGGTAGAGCTGCACTGGCTGTGTCAGAAGTGACGCCGGCACTGACTTCAGACGGGGTTTTCTCCTCAGAAACAGCGGCAGGTGGTGACTCGTCTTCCTCCGGATCACTTTGAAGCTCCTCGCGCTCAGGTTCAGCGAAAGAGACAACAGATTCATGGGGCTTGTAAACGGCAGCTTGATCGTCAAATGGTGATTTAGCCTCTGCGGATGATTTGAGGTTCTCAACGGCCTCCGCCACACGTGAGGCGATCTCGGACTTGGAGAACCCTAAGAGCGTAACCAGCTCGTCTCTTGAATTAGCCTTGAAAAGACTCAACAAGGCTTTCCATCCTTCTCCTTCCATCCTCTCTTCAGCAAATGATTGCAAGTTGTCCCCATCAATAGCCGCTTGGAGCTGCTTCGCGCGCTTCACCAATTCTGTTTCCGTGACCACTTTACGGATATGTACAACGCTGCTCTGAGGCTTCCCTTGCGACGAAGCGAGGTTGGAAACTGTAACGAGCTTCCCGCCAAAGCCAAAGGAACTGGAGGCTGGTCGACGAAGCCATTTTGGCGGTTGTTTGAGGGAGAGCGTTCCTGATTGAGATTGACCAGAAAAGCTTGGCGCATCGAAGATATCGGCACCGTCAGGGCGAGTGACAGCATCTTTAGGATATCCGGGAAGCTCATTCGTCGATTGTAGGGAATGGATACCAACTGTGCCGTCGAAAAAGGCAGTAGCTAGCATATCAGGGTTGCGAGGGCACCAATCCACCTGAAAAGCCCAATTGTCGGCTGAAGGAAGCTACGTGGCTCACAATCAGCGTCAACGACTTGGATAAACATCCATATACCAACTTACTTCTCCAATAACCTCGGAAGTCTGAGGGTTCCAGCAGAGAGCACGGTTGTCTTTACCGCAGGAGAGTAACAAGTCTGCATCCTGTTTACACCAAGAGAGGGAGAGGACACCTTTTTCGTGTCCGGTCAGTATCTATTATGACTTTTTGTTAGCATAAGGATCAACAAAGCGTGAATTAATGCCTAACTTTTTCTGGTGCTCGAGCGTTGCGTAAATCCCAAACCATGATAATCGGAGACGAGTCATCTTCAGACGCCGTGACAACTCTCGTGGCCTACATCTCCTTAAGAATAAACATATGCGCAAGGGATCAAAGGCTTACATTGTCGGGATGCCAAGCGATGTCACTCATCCCACGTCTACCTCCAACGGCCATCCCGGTTCCAGAACCAACTTGACCAGCCAATGTCCCAGCTCCACCACCGTACGCCAGAGCAACAACTTCTCGTTTTCCTCGTAAGTCCCATACGACAGTATAGCCTGTGCTGCTGGCACCAGCGAGTACGTACTGAACCTGCTGATTCCAGGCGACGGACGTAATTTCATCCAGTTTTGTGCTCCTTGCACCGGGGGTTGGCGAATAGGGCTTGCTAGGGTCCTTTAGGTCCCAGATGTAAACCTGTAGAAGAGGATCAGGGTTGCTTTTGAATTGACAACGTCGTTCTCTTACCTCGCCATTAATACCACCGGAAGCAAGTAAATTGGTTTGAATAGGATTGAAATCCAACCCCCGAACCGGGCCCGTATGTGTTGTATTTCGCAAAATGAGCGATTGAGAAGTACTACAGAACGGGCTGTGTTAGAACTGTGGTGACATGATCAAAATAGGCTGACAACACACCCAGCGCCCGCTAAAATTTTTGCAGGATCCCACAACGCCAGCTCACCATTCTCGAGACCAGCAGCAATAACACCGTGTGGGCGATTCGCATCGACATGACCCCATGCCAAACGGTTAAACCTGTAGGGCTGTTAGTCCATAATATCGACAAATCTTTACCAGCGCAAAGCCAACGAACCTGGCAGTATCTGTAACTTGTCCTTTGGGCCCATGTTGACCCTCTACTCCCAGATAAAACTCGTCCCTATCAAGGAAGTCCGGCGCCCAGATTTCAAGCTGACTTTCGTTGCTAAAGGACTCGTCAAGGGCCCCTGCTACAGTCCCCGTGGCCAGCAAAGGAAGAGACGCAAATGGCGACCAGGCAAATGTGGAGGTCCTATGTATTTCCTTCAACTTCATCGTAAATGTAAAGCGCGTATAGTGAGTCTTTTGTGAAGGTCCGCTGCAAATTGTAAGCCCAAAATGACACGTTGGTCTTCATTAAAGCCGGCCCTCAATAAGTCTATCACGTGCCAATTAATAATATTATGTAATACTGAAATTGAATTCTCGCGACATTCCGTGTCTGTCTGCAAACTGCCCTCTCCATAAATTCAAGATTTTTCTCATAGTAGATCTGAAAATTGTGTCGCAATGAGTACAACAACGCATGAACACTTCTCTGCTTTTTCAATCCATGTCTTGTGGATCAACACATTCAGGCGGAAATCTTCGAAATGTTCCATTTTTTGGGCATATCTGTTGGGGGTGGATCGCTACCCCATGTATACTAATGAAACGTGCCGTTTTTACAACCTGCTATCACGATTTCTACTCTCTTTCCTTCGTAGGACAAGTTCAACCACCGCACGCCTGAGGTGAGTGTGATGAAATATTGTAGCGTCCATATCGGATTACTTCACATCAGGTACAGAGACAGAGACAGACGCGAGACAAAGCGGAGAAGCAAGTTCGAAGGTTCACATAACCGTAACCCTCAAGCTGTGTCCTCCTCGCTGCTCCAAGTTATTGAAACTGTAAATGAAGTTATATCGTCCACGCTCCAAATTGAGTTCCCCAAATCCTTCCGTTATACCATATATCACTCATTTTATATATTTTATAACACCATTTCACAGATACATTCTTTGTAAATCCTGAATTCCAATCACATTCCGACATATAATTCCCAAGATATTCTGTCATTAGGCAATTGTCAGTGCAACTCGCATCGGAATAACAGAATTTAATAAACTCACGTCGATATGGAGACAATTCGGCCTACACGACTATGCATTACCGACCAGAATGGATGCGGTGCCAGGAGTATAGCAGAAATTGTTATCGAGGCGCGTTCCACAAGTAGAAAATTGGTTGCAATCCCCGGTGCATCCCCTGCTGGAACAAAACCCAACGTTCGCGGTGGCAGACAAGCACTGAGTATCATGCGCGTCGAGGCACTTCGGTCCGCCATTGTATACGGTACAGTCTCCGCCGCAGACATTAAACGTTCTTCTGTTACAGTACGTAACTATTGTATTTAACGCATTGCGTTTGTCGATGGGTTCACCAATGAAAGTGAGTTTTGCATCGGTATGCGCGAGCCAGTCTTTGAATTCTTCGACGGTCACCAAGTTGGAGACAACCTTCTCATAGAACGTGAGTAAGTAGCAGTGATAATGGTTTCAATAACATACCGACGCCGGGCTTGCAGCGGCGAAGAGAGTCAAAGCACTGATGATAGTGGAAGTTAAAACAATGAATTGCATGCTTGGGTTAGTGACCTTTTTACTCATTCGTGGTCAGCTTTTATTGTTTTTCCATCCACCCATGTTGCCTTTTTGAGGATACAAATAGATGCAGTGAAACGGTGCTGAAAATGTCTGAACGATCATCGTTCTGAGCCATTACGTAACTCAGTTAATCATTAATTAACTGCAACCTGCGGCCAGCTGGATGGAGTTAATCGGTTTGGTTAGCGAACGGTTCATCATACTGGACTGTACCAGTGAGAATGCAAAAGAGACACTACCCTCGATATTACACCATCAACTAATCATAAAACAAGCGGCGGTTCCTCAACTCACTCATAAGTTTGGTGGAAATAGCACTGGCAGGAACGCGTTTCGACATGACGACTGAGACAAAATGTGTACCTAAAGCGCTCTAGACGTCCTAACGCCTTAAGCTTCAGACCATCTATCAAACAGTGCTAGGTGATCATCTATCGAACAGTGCTAGATCGAACGGTTATTAAGTGCAGTACGTATAGTATCCAGTAGTAGTTGCCAATTTTATAGCCTCACAGAAATTTTCCATAGTTCCCAATCTTATCGACACAGACACAGACACATCAACATATCTGGGTCTACATAATCGCCCTACTTACCTTGGTAACGGGAGCTGATTTGTTACCCAGTCGGATCCGGACATCTGTTGCCTGCATAAGTATGAAAGGCTTGCGTGTTAGCTGGCCTCACTGGTCGAACAACGGACAGGGCGATTAAAGTATCCTAGTTGCACAGAGTAGGGTTTTGGGCGCAACAGTGAAAACTATATAGTCGAGTCCATGTCATCTGAGTGTAATAGATGTCAACCTGAAAGTAACATCCGCATCGAAGCGCGACTCGGTGACTTCCTTCTACGTGAGGTCCTCGGTTAGTGGTAAGGAGCCGAGGGGCATCATTTACATCATTGCACAGAACTAGGCTTGCTCGCCCTTTGTCGGTTTGACCTCACAATTTCTTTACAGACCCCAACTCTGGTAACCTCGCATTACAAAGGAAGGCACAATCCAAGTTGTTATGCGATGTAGTAACTGTCGCATTAGCTATAAGTGGGTCACCAACTTCAGCTTTTAAAGGACGTGTTGGGGACACCCTTGGATTTCCAGTGGTTAACTAATGACCACAGTGTATACACTCGGCAGCCGAAGGGCGGCGTGTCGCGTCTCACAACTTCCCCATTTGGAAGAGTGTGTCGAACTACTAGTATGTGTGTCTCGCAAAAAGTGCGACTGATCGAAAGGTATCTATGATCATTGGTGTTAGTGCTAAATATGGCGGCTGGCTGCGTCTTATGGACGTTATTCTTATCACCCACTCTGAGCGGTATGGAGCATAGTCAGTTCTCTGGTCAATGGGAACGCTGCGGCCAACCTTACTATCACCGGCGATAGCATGCATTGCTTATCCTGATTTTGTCAGGCACTTGAAGATGTCACAAATATTGCGTTAGACTCCCGGAGCTTATATTAAGTTATAATAAAAGAAGTGTGGAGTAACTGTAGAAGAACGTCACACTGCATCATGATGCGCTGCACATCGACTATACGATGGCGAGTACTTGACCAATGACCAGTGTACCTACTCCCTTAAAAGTACCTACCGCGTGAAGGCTTTGGCGCCTACGTTGAAGTTACCCCTTGTGATTCAGTTGAACATGTGTGCGCCAGATGTCCGGTCCGACATCTGGTCAACATGACAGAACACGACCAATTTAAGTGTCGACGTGTCTATTTTTGTGACAAGAGTTATTTTGACAAGTCGGACAAGTGAGCTGGGAGGGCTGCACGCCGTGCCCGGTACAGCCGTATAATCGACGGTCATAGGAAGAATGTGGGGATGAGAGGAATGAAGATTGCAGCGAGTTTGGCAGATCGCGCCAACAAACACAGTCGCATAGACAAAGGATATAAATTTGGATAATTTCTCCCAAAAACAGGACTTTTGAATAGAAATCACACCGCAACGACCGTGAAAAGGACACCTAAAAGAGCAAGAATACGACCACCTCAAACATGAAAGAATGCCAAAAGAGGAATAAAAAAACGCTTAAACGGAGACCGTCAAGCCCGTAATGCAGGATGAGTATGCAAGTTGCAACACTCACTGGACATCTTCGCCTCGTCATAGCCATCGGTAAGGACAAGGTTCAAATGACTATCAGGCTCCACTCTACACCCGACGTACCTGTAGACAGTTTCTGGAATGTGCTGGATAATGGGCTGATGTCAGGTGAATTCGTAGGTTTAGTCTAGCTAGTGCTCTACCCTAGGAAACGTGTGGCGTATCTTCTGGGGTTCGAGAATATATCCCTTAATGTAGACGATTCGCCTCGCCATCGCTAAGACCTCGGGAGGCGAGCACCAAGGCCTAAAGGATGGCGAAAAGAAAGATGATTTACTCAAGATTTACTAGGAGGTAGTGTACAACAGAACCCTAAGGTCGTCGTTTTAACCATTCGCCAACCATTCGCGCGGCATAACATCATTGGCGTCGTATTGAAACGCATCCCTTCCAGTTCAATTGTATCAGTATCAAACTGGGATGAGCGTCGAAGAACCGCTTATTTTATCATTGGTTGACAGTTGGAGTAATATCGAGGTAGTAACTCTTTTGCAGTGTCAGAGTCCATAGAGCGATGTAACTAAGTTGAATGGACCTATCTGTTAGTGATAGATAACCAAATCGATTATCCAACTGAGTAACCTGATTAACTGAGTTAATGGCTCAGGAAGCGATGATCGTTCAGAAATTTTCAGTACCGTTTCACTAAATCTATTTGTCTCCTGGAAAAGGCAATATGGGTGGATGGAAAAATGATAAAAGCTGACCACGAATGAGTGAAAGGTCAGTATCCCAAGCATGCAATTCATTGTTTTAACCTCGACTATCATCGGTGCTTTGACTCTCTTCGCCGCTGCAAGCCCAGCATCGGTATGTTATTGAAACCATTATTACTGCTGCTTACTCACTTTCTAAGAGAAGGTTGTCTCCAACGTGGTGACCGTCGAAGAATTCAAAGAGTGGCTCGCGCATACCGATGCAAACCTCACTTTCATTGGTGAACCTATCGGCAAACGCAATGCATTAGACACAATGGTTACGTACTGTAACAAAAGAACGTTTGGTGTCTGCGGCGGAGACTGTACTGTATACAATGGCGGACCGAAGTGCCTTGACGCGCCTGATACTCAGTGCTTGTCTGCCACGGCGAACGTTGGCTTTTGCGACCGCGGCGGATGCGGCGGGAGTTGCAACCAATTTTCTTCCTGTGGAACACGCCTCGATAACAATTTCTGCTATACTCCTGGCACCGCATCCATTCTGGTCGGTAATGCATAGTCGTGTAGGCTGAACTGTCCGCATATCGACGTGAGTTTATTAAATTTTGTTATTCCGATGCGAGTTGCACTGACAATTGCCTAATGACAGAATATCTTGGGCATTATATGTCACAATTTGACTGGGATTTGGAAAGAATGTATTTGTGAAATGGTGTTATAAAATATACAAAATGAGTGACCTACGAGAAATGATTCGGGAAATGAACTCAATTTGGAGCCTCAACGATATAGCTTCGTGTAAAGGTTCAATAACTTGAAGCTATGAGAATTATTCTGATGCGAGCTGCACTGACACTTCAAGTTCCTCATTGACAGCGCTGTCATAAAGTGATTATCTGAAGAATTATTTGTCGGTTTGAGCACCAATGACATACTATCATGTTTCTATCCATAAAATAGAGGTTGAGTGAAGACTCGGACTGAATCGGCATCAGCTATTCTGATGTAGACACTCCAAAATAATACTCACCTCTTGAATACGATCCTTGAACTTTTCTCAGCAAAGGGAGTAGAACTGGTGGTGGCAGCTCGGTTCAGTATTGAGGACTCGGTCTTATACAAACCTGAGCCTGCAAAATGAAGGAAACGTATTGATGACCGCCGGTCGGATTACCAAAACACGTGGCTTCGACAAAGCGAGATCATAATTAACCTTTTTTTTCGCTTTCTTGCACGATGACTTGTGGTCGACTTACAGCTTCTGTTGATCTCGGATCTAGACGCGAAGAGCGTATTCCTCAGTGTCAGGAACGTGATAGTTGACAACTAGTTTATTCACCTAGACGCGAAGAGCGTACTAGGATACAAGTTAGTTATACATTATTATAGGGATGAAAATGTATAACGTACTTCCTCAGTGTCAGGAACGTGATAGTTGACAACTGAGGAACGAAAAGAAGAAGGGTGAGAGATAAACGAACAGAAGTATCACGTGAGTGATAGACGACCTGACTTAGTATGAAGTCAACAGCTTCTGTACTGGATAATGCGTCTATGATAACAGAAAAAGAGGCGTCGTGGGAAGCAACACGTGATTATTTTGGTTTTTAGTACGCTCAGCCAGGTGATCACATGATCCGGAAGTAGCATGTGCTGACATTCATGGATATAATGCCTGGTGCCTCTTACAGTTGCGGTACTGGGAGCCTCCAAAAGTTGAGAAATTTCATACTCCAACAGGTTTCTGAGATGCCATCCAATCAACCAATGTGATGCAGGCTCTATGAGTCTCACTGAGTGTAATTTAAATGTATTTCAAGGCATTAACCCTTCAATCATGAACAAACAGACACAAGATAAAATTGAGAATGTTCTGCCTGCTTCATAGGAATATCACCTGAAGCTGCTGCAAGAAATACCAATTCCCACTCATACTACACAATCCTGATGTACTTGTTCCCAACTTCGGAGAATAATGATGGACAAATGTTACATGTAAGGGACTGAGAGGATTTGTAGAGATTCTCTGTTGAATCAGTTGCATCACATGTCCACATGCCTCACCAAGGCTGTGGCAATCAGTCAGAGTACTAAATATGCCAACTTTTGGAGGCTCCCAGTATCAGAAGTTCTAGAACCATAACAGGTACCAGGCTAAGGTAGGGGTCTTAATACTTCACTGATGCTTCCTGTTGATTGCATCACATGTCCACGACATTTCTGTCCTCTTCCAGACCTTTAAATCTAATTTATCTAAATAGAAATCACTACATTTCAGTTCTCAAAATTCTGCTCCCAATGAAAATTTGGAATTCTGATTTTAAAATTTTGGTTGGGAACAGATTTTTAGTAAGTGTTGCTCAATAATTTCTATTTCTATTTCACTCATTTTGTCACTCTTTATCATGCTTTGTGATGTGACACTGGATGCATATGGAATACCTCTACCCACTAGGGGTCAACTGTGTTGACATCACACCTTGCTGTGTTTTAATCATGTTGATATTGATTGAAATTGTATCATACCAGTGCTTGATTGTGATCAGACTAAATATATATAACACAAACCCATTGTTAAGTACTAAAAAGTTCTAATCTTTTTGAATGATTTGAATCTGAGTCAGTAGCCATTTGGTGAACAGTGTAGGATTAAAGACATTTACCATTTATTCTGCTTCTTCTTCTTAACTGGGCCTTTATTGGGGGATGTGGGCTAAGTGTATAACACTCTGCTAACTTAGAGAAGAGGGAGTCACTAGTAACATTTAATACAAAGGTGTCATCTGTAAACTACCCTATATACAGAAGGCCCCAGGTAACTACCCTAGGATCTGATAACAATCATATGGTAAATATAGACATAGAGGACATTCCATAAGGAACATGTGATAACTATCTACTTGGAGATGCACATGTGTACACTACTAAGGAACATTTGTTAGTACTACTAGTAACCATTCAAATACCATACTAGCAGGAGGTTGTGATGGAGTAAGTGGGTGTATGGGTGTACCTATGTAGTGTCCTCTAACAACCTTTAGCAATGGAGGATTATCCCTCAGTTGCTGTAGCCTCTGCATCTTCATTGATCACTCTCTTTTTTCTGTCTGCATTCAACAACAGATTGGAACTGACATCTTCTTGAGTAAAAGCTTGTCCAGACATAGAGCTTGGTCTATTCATTTCAGTATTGACATTGTTTGCAAGGTCCACATTTGTAGGGGTTGTCGGGGGCAACCCTGGGGTATCTCAATGCTGACCCTTACCTGTCTGCTGACCCCATGGGTTTACCTGTCAAAACAAGCCCAAAAACACCCCAAACTACCCAGAAATGAGCAAGATCTGTACTAAATGATAGTTACTATTGTTTTGGTCATATCTCCCCCAATTCCTATCTGTTTCAAATGATATAGGGCTCATTTTGTATGTGGCAGGTACAGAAATCTGTACCTGTACCAATACCCCACTGTACCCTACCTGCCAACCCACAGGGGTTGAAAAACCTGTGACAATCCCTACACATTTGATGCACCTGTAGGGAGAACTGTTAACATTGAAATTAATTTTGTAAGGAACATAGCAATAAGTTCATATTACCTGGGTGGAATGTGTTCATGGCCATTATTCAACAAGTACAATGTGATTGCAATATTGTGACTTCAAACTCACATGCATTGTAGCTGTCACAATTTTTGATTTTACAAGGTGTCTTTTCTGAGAATAGGGGGGAAATTGGGGGAGGAGATGATACTTATAGCACCCAGTTCCATCCTCAAGGTTTAGATCATCTGGCAGGTGGGTTCAAACATGTAAAACAGGTCATCAAAATTTAAAAAAACAAATAAGTACAAACCCCTGTTTAACTTTTGGTGGTTTGAATGAATTCAGCCCAGGACAACACAGTGGTCTGTTTATTTGTGTTGAATCATGTGTATTTAAACAAATTGTGAATTGAGACCCTGGAGAGACCTTGCTTTACAGAAAGGTAATATGCTGTTGAATGATCTAAAGCTGCCAAATTTTGGCATTTATGTACACATTGTTTTTCAGCAGTTCCATCTGCATTTGGATCCAACCTACCCTTTTGGACTATCAGGGGACACTCATTGTGTCCACCCTTATGGTTAGCTTAGTATGTGTATGCATTCACCATCTCTATGATAGTATCACTACTGCTCTCCATTCATCCTGCACCTTGCATACTCCCCCTTATCATTGTAGTAGTTGACCCTTTGCCGATGACATCGTACCAATGTCAGTATCTATTCTTGGTATCTACCTCACCCTACCTTCTATTATGTACTAGCTAGGGTTACCAAAGTTCAGTTCAGTTCAGTTCTTCATGTCCTCAGCCTGAACTGAACTGAACTGTTTGCATATGGTCCTGAACTGAACTGA
This sequence comes from Phlegmacium glaucopus, assembly GCA_015039465.1. NCBI lineage: Eukaryota > Fungi > Basidiomycota > Agaricomycetes > Agaricales > Cortinariaceae > Phlegmacium > Phlegmacium glaucopus. The sequence continues at coordinate 59,256 of MU129998.1, read as the reverse complement.
ACCATTTAAGAACTGGTTTGAACTGAACTGAACTGAAGAACCATTATAAAATCTGAAATTTTACCTTTTCTGAAAATTTATTGTACAAAGACCTTCCTTAGCCCTTAGCCACTTGATTTCCACTCATATATGATCTCAGAACACAGAAAACCATTGTTTTATATTTATTTTCCTAAATAGGCAGTACTGATCTATGCTGACATAATAACATCACATACCAAGTCTGGCCATTACCTCCTTCCTTAGCCATTATTTCATGCTCAAAAGGACTGCCAAACCATTCCAATGTTCATAAATTACTGAAGGATCACTTTCCATACAATGTTAAGTCAAAAGAAGAGAATTGCCTGGCCTTCTGGGACCTAATGGTTCAGCAGTTCAGTTCAGTTTGAACTGCATGACCCATAAATCTCTAAATGCCTGAACCTGAACTGAACTTTGGTAACCCTAGTACTAGCCATATATAGTCATATCAGCTCCCTGTTAGGGGATGCTTCTATGTTAATACACTGAGACTTTAGGAGAAGGGTTATTGCCAGGAACCAAGTTTAATATCAAGGTGTCATTCTAGGAATGACACCTGCTACCTTTATACTAAATACAAGATGGACCTAGGTAACTACCCTGGGCCCAGGTAACAACATGAAAATAGGTAAAATAGAAATAGGACACATGTTCCATGAGGAACGTGTGATAAGTATCTACTCAGGGACGCACATGTGTACAGTACTAAGCTAAACAGATGGCAGGTGGTAATCCTGTGAGTCCATGCTTGGATAACGGTTTGTGTACAATACTTAGGGGAGGGTATGATGGAGTATGTAAGTGTTCATGTATGTACCTATGTAGTGTTCTCTAACACTCCCATGCTTGTAGTATATAGGTGTAAGGTGCTTATTGAAGATAAGCACCTTATAATTCAACTTGATTCTCAGGTTATACATCCTCTAACATGGACCCATTTCTGTCTGCAGTACTTATCAGACATCTACAGGCTCATTGGACATAGAATTTAGGGTAAAATGTACACATACAATAGAAATGAACTAAAAAATGACTGTAATCAGGTCAGGGTAGGTTCTCCTCATCCTTGTGTAGTGCTTGAAAGTCTGGTCTGGTCCAGTCTTTTGACCTGTTACATTCCGTTATACGTTACTCCGGTCCGGCTCCGTTGGAGCTGTTTCCGGTAGTCCGTACTCCGTACAGTGCCTTCCCTTATATCCCAAACTACTCTTCCTATGTTCAACTCTGAGATTTCTCCGTGTCATTCCAGTTCCTCCATCTATACTCCAAACCCGTTACCACTTCTTTGCCACTACCACTATTCTTTGTCATCATCCTTCCCACCATCAGTCAGCATACCTGCCATGGATTATTCACCCAAGAATGCAGGACCTTCCTGGGAGCAGAACGCAGCACTTATATTTATCTTTTATATTTCGGTTGCTATTCCTTTATTTATTTAAGTACTTGAAACTTGTATGTTTCCCTTAGTTCGAATATCAACTTAGTTTCCTCCTCTTGTTTTTCCTCTAAGTCACTGAGGTCTTCCGACTGGTTACTGTTCCGTCCGTTCTGGAGTAACTCTGACGTGACTTCCTTGTTTTAAACTTAACATGACCCCAGGGACAGAGACCAAGACTGAGACCAGTCTACCTAAGTCCAAAGACCTCAAAGAACTAGACTGGACCACCCAAGACCAGTCTGCATTGGTTTTTTGTGGTCTTTGGACCAGTCCTGGTCTTAACCAGTCTTAACCAGTCTTCAACTGGTTTTCTACTCACAAATATACATTTTTGTATCAGAAATGTTTGGTTATCTAAATAAGAGCTTCAAAATGAGCCCAAGAACATTTGATTATGTTAAGATTTGGATTTTCTACAATAATATTAGTAAAATGTTTGATTTTATTGAATATTTTACAGATTTATTTATTTCTCAGCCAGTTTTATCTGCTATTGTGCACCAATATTGATTGGTAGTGTGGATAAAAAGCTTAAAAGTTGCCATCATGAAAATAAAGCAGACTTGGAATTCACTTACCTGTTTTGGAATCAGCCCTGAATTGCATTCCTGGTCAATAAAACCATTCACTCAACATTATCTTCCTCATCACTCATCTTATTCTCAATGTCTTTCACCATGCACTCTATCATTTACACTATCAACATGATCCTAAACATTTACCATCCTTTTATCCCTTTGCTACATTAGGAAAAACACTTTGGCTCTAAGAGTCTCTCAGAGCAACCTCAAAAATTTAAGTGTACAAATCATTAAAAAATGCATTTGAAACATATTTATTTTTATGAGGTTGGTCTGAGAGACTCCCAGAGTAGTTAGAGTGTCTTAGAGCTAAAGTGTTTTTCCTGATGCTATCCAAGGACACCTCAGGACAACCTAGGACAGCATAGATAAAATTTTGAGTGTCACACATTTGCTCAGGACACCTTTAGTGTATCCTGGTGCATTGACCATCTGGATTAAATCACATCAGGAGGCCCTGGGAGTCCTTTAGAATTTATGATTTTTGCTAGACAATATTCAACCACTGTGTCCAGGAAAGTATTTTGCAATTTTCTCAATAAGGAGAGCTGCTATTAATATAATTTAAACATATTCAGGGTCCTAAAACAATTCTCTACCATCTTTAAAAATTTCCTTTTTTGGAATTTTATGTAATCTACCCTGACCCAGCACCATATGCTCACAAAAAGGATATTGGAATAATACCTTCTTAGAGCACTCTTGGAGCTCTAATGCTCTAAGAGCTCTGGGAGTATCTTAGAGCATTCCGCGATGAGCAAGCGCAAGGAACGAGTGCATGCTCATCATAGGATAAGATAATGTAACGCGTCAGAATCAGACCTCTTTGGGTTTGTACATTACAAGTACAAACACGAATAATAATATGTTCTACGAAAAGAACCTCTCGTTAACTCAGGATCTGATTCTGACATGGGAAAAAGGGTCTCTTTAGTTTCCACTGAGTTTTTTCGAGCTGAATACACCTAAAACACATTCCATTCACCTTTTTACACAACACCTCCTTTTTTCCCCTTTTTTCCCTGACAGAATGGTCCAAGAGATCCTTATCGATGTCGGTAATGCCACCGAAGAGGCTCAAAATAACCTCCCCCCCTTCCCCACCTCCCACGCGCTCCCCACACCCATATTAATCCTACAGTCACCCAGATCCTAAAATCTCTCCCCCTGATCTCCATCCTTTAAAAGAATAAGGAGATCGAGATGAAAAACGCTGAGAGGGCCTTGCAGACCCTTAATCACACGCTTGACAACGTTGCATTTCTGGACCCTGGTTCTGATGCCGCGTCTCTTATTACTCTTGACCCTGAAGATCGGGACCGATTTAGAGTTCCTTCATTCGCCTTGTCTTTCCGGGACTACATCTATTCTAGTCTGGCTAAATGGATTGTGGATGAAGACATTAAAGACAAAGAAGATATAAAGTCAAAACGAAAGACTAATGACGAACCAAAATTGACTGCGGAAGAAGCACGTATCGCCAAGCGATGATGCATGAATGGGAAAAACCTAGTGCCTTGGATCGTGGGAGTGCCGTGGCAAGCCAGATTCCCATAGAGCCTATTTGACACTGAAGGCTGCGTTGCCATTCCGCTCCCTTTATTTTTGAATGACAACTTACAAATTCTTAATGCTGAAGCCGCTACACTTCCTACTGTCAAAACAAACCTGAACCCTGGAGAAACTAAGGGAATTTCCATACTCAATGTCGATAAACTTTCGACGCGCTTCGGCAAGGAGTTATCCTTGACATGCAGCCAATGGACCGAAGCTGCGGGTAACATGTATCTCTTCCAAAAGGAGCGAGATGCGGTCGACAGCGGAGATGCTCACAGCGAGTGGTACAACAACCATTTCAACTTTTATCAGGCACAAAGGTCCAAAGTCAAACTCTATGATGCATGGAAATCGGATGAGCTGAAGTTTTGCCAGGAACACTGGGCCAATTACGGTGCTTTCGAGGGATACCGATACAAGCAGGCCTTTGCTCTCTCCGAGAAACAACACGAAATGATGGCCAAAATTCGTGAGATGATGGCTACGCCTAACAAGTCTGCTCTTGGCAGGGACAATGGGGTGTCTCAACCCACCAGACCTAGCAGGTCTCCCCCTTGTTCACGTCACTCCGATCGCCCCTCTTTCTCACCCTTTCCATCTGGCAGCGGCAGGCCCTTGTCCTCAACTACCGACTGCCTTATATGCTCTGAAAGAGGCCACAACTCTCGCATACACAATGACAGTACTACGCCTGTCAAATTCAAAGACGGCAAACCCACATGGGCAAAATCCATCAACCGGGTCCTGTGCATCAGCTGGAACATTAGAGGAAGCAATGCGATATGAGCCCATGGCAAGGACAAACGGGTACATCTCTGCTCATTCTGCGGGCAGAAAGGTCACCACGCCTTCTCCTGGACCTGCCGCTCCCCCTCAAATTGAAGCCTTCCTCTTGGCTGCGCGCTCTCCACTCCTCTCGTACATGAACTTCTCATCCACTATTGTTGATTGTCCAGCTCCTGCTTCTGAACACCCTGAGCACTCGCTCATTTTTAATAGAATCATTCATCCTTACGCCCCCCATGCATTCAACATTCTACTCCGCAAGCATAATCTCTTGTCTAACTACCCCCTGCTTCCCAACAACCTGACATTTGGATTTCCTTTGGGACATATGCCCCCACTCTTGCAGACCATCATCTTGGCCAATAATCCCTTGGTTACTCATTACGCTGATGAAGTCGACGAGTACATACATAAAGAACTGCTAGCCAGTAGGGTTTCCAGACCTTTCTCTCATGAGGAGACTGAGGACATCATGCACGGCCCTTTCTACTCATCTCCTCTCATCGTATCTATTCAGCCTCAGGATCCGGGTACTCCTGACAAGATCAGGATTTGTCATCATCTGTCCAAAAGCACCAAGGTCCATACATCCGTCAACTCCCACATCCGTAAGGATGACTTCCCTACCCGATTTGATACAGCTTCCAAAGTCGCTGAAATTGTGAGTTTGAATTTCTTGTCCTTTCCCCCACACTTTCTCCTCTTCTCTTATGCACCCCTTTGCGTTTCGCGCGTACAGCTGCTTTCTTCTTCCACCATCTACGTGGTTTGAGGTATTTGCAATACATGCATTACCTGGATGTCGAACATCCCCTATCTCCGCATGTTGAGTGTGTTGAGCTATGCTCCGTACATTGAGTGCGTCGATCTACTTTCCGCATGCTGAGTGTGTCAATCTTATGTCTATACATTGAGCATATCAACACTATCTTCTACAAGCTACGGAGCATGCATTTCCCATGCCCTCGTCTTTCTCACATACCGGTCCTACTATCTCCATGACCCCTGTTCTTATTATACCTGTTTCACATTACAGGTTGCACTGGCCCTGCCGGGGACACAGGCATGCACTCTTGACATAGAGAAATTCCATAGGACCTGTCCTGTCCTGCCCTCACACAAGCCTTGGCTCGTCTTCCAGGGTCATCCTGGAGAGTTCTACATTGATCACACACATCCTTTTGGTGCCGCTTCTGCCAGCAGCAACTCAGGCATGATTGCCAACGCCGTGGTGGACATCTGGGATGCCGAGGGGGTCCGTCCAGTACCTAAATACGAAGACGATTTGAAGGTCTTTCGCTTTCCCACACCGGATGGGCCTTTTCTGGATGGAGACTATCGCTACGACTAAGATCAAGAAGAGATGCTTCGGCGCATCTTACCTCTTAACGTCCACAAACACATTCGCCAATTTATTATCAGCTTTGCTAACCAACCCTGCGCAATGTGGGAAGTGGAGAAGATCCACAGATCTCTCTGCCATGTCGCCTTTGTACACCTTGATGGTCGTTCCCACCTCCCTTCCCTCTCCAACTTTGCAGCCTCCTTCCACGGTGATGAATTTATCACTTGACGCCCTCCTCATTCCATGATCACTGACTTGCACTGGTGGCTCAAGAAATTGTCCATACCTGATGTCGCACGTTATAAATCGTTGTTGTTGTTGTATATAAACACCAACCAGAGAGCAGTGGACCAGACCTTAGGTCAAGAGACTCCCTGTTGTTCGTTTAGGGAAGGTGTAACCTTGACTTGTATCACACAGAGGTAGGGAGCAAGAGTAGAGGTGGATGAGGATGAATATGAGAGAGTCTTTGGTGAGACTACAGCGGTTGACAGTAGGGGACAGTGACAAGTAAAAGGCTGAAAAAGCGAAGGGAGTAGAGGATGTGGATGAGGATGATAGAGGAAGAGTCTTCAGCAAGACTATAGTGATTGACAGTAGGGGACAGTGACAGTAAGGGGCTGAAAAAGCGAACTTAAGGAAGGAATTCACTGGAATTCCACTGAGATGATGATTGTTGGGGGGTAAGAATGAATTGAACTGAACTACCTATCCTGGTACAAAAGAGCAGTATTTATACCCTAAGGATGAGGCTATGTAAAACAATAAAAAGAAACAAAGTACGCGCTGTCAAAGGAAGAAAGATAAAGAGAGGACAGCTGCGAGAAGAAAAGAACAATGGAAAAGAAAAAGGAACAGTAAAATAATCTGTAAAGTGTCAAAGTGCGAGAGAAAAGAAAAGAAGGCAGTGTACATAGTCCAATAGCAAAAATATATCGACTCCATAGGCGTGTGGTCATGTCAAAAATATGAAAGGTCCTGAGTCAACACTTGAAAGGCGCAGCCTTGTTCCCGAGAAAAACACTACTTGCCCATGGTCCCATGTCGCGCAGCCTTGATAACACTTGACACACTGCGAGAATAATCCTCTGCTGCTGATTCATCTGCAATTCCTGCTTAGTCGTGATCCTCCTGGACTTCCTAAATTGTCATAAAGAGGGTGGGAAGGCTTCAGGTACCGCGTGAATGATGGTTTTGGCAGTGAATGATAAGATAAGAGGTAGATGAGTGAGGATAGGGGACTGAGTGAGATCCAGGAGCGAGGTATGGCAAGATAGATAGCTGAGGGGAAGACTTGTGGGTCCATAGCCACAACAACAATGACAAAGCCTTGTACATAATGGGAGATGTAGTTGATGCGTCCATAAAGGGGCCGTTCTTGAAATGATGGACCAAAGATACGATCAAACGCGAGCCGATGACCGATGCGAATAGTAGATTGATCGCTTTGCTGGATCACTAGCCAAGGAACGAATGGATGGTATATGCTTAGGAGCATGTCGATAGTGAAAACAATGGAGAGCATAGTGTGAGACATTGAGAGTATGATGAGCAATGGGGATGTTATCGTTGAACGAATGGTTTTGTTGACCAGGAACGCGATTCAGGGCCGCTTCCAAAATAGGTAATCAAATTCAAAGTCCGCTTATTTTCATGATGGCGACTTTTAAGCTTTCTTCTCACGCTACCAATCAGTATTGGTGCGCGACAACGTCTGTTATGCCCTTGTGGTCTACTCAGAGATCTTGGTCTCTACATCGACGCCTCTACATCATGGGGCATCGGCATTATCATTGGCGATGAATGGGCTGCCTTCCCTCTCTCACCTTCATGGAAGATCCCAGGCTGTGATATATGCTGGCTCGAGACCGTTGCTGTGGAACTACTCGCCTACTTTCTGGAGTCAAAAGGATTCCACTACACACATCTGCTCATTCATTCCGACAACCAGGGTACTATTGGTGCTCTCGGGAAAGGACATAGCGGCAATGTTCATATTAATCTGGCCATCCGCCGCATGCATCTTGCTCTTATGAGCTCTTCTATTATAATCCAGACAGCTTACATCGAGTCTCAGGCTAATCCAGCCGACCCTATCTCGCGTGGAGAACCAGGGAAAGCTGGAAAGCAGATCTTCTTACCTTTCAAGCTCCCTGAAGAGCTTTATCTCTGCTTTCTTCATGTCTAGGTTAGTCCTATCTGCTGAAACATTATATACTATCTCCTGCCTGTCTGTGTCTTTGAGCTTACTCGTTTTCAGGGTACTCTATCCTTTCAAATTGGCAGCACGTGTTGTCGAGAGACCTGTGGGTGGGACAGAGCCTACCGACTCAGTTCCTCCGCGCCCCATCAGATCTCATAGCTTGTTGTATTCTTTCAGATGTCCATCTTCCGCTAATCTTGCTGCCCCCTCACTTGCTCCAGTCCCAGTTCCCACTACCACTACCCTACTAGATATCAAACTCACCACGACCCCCATCGCACCCACACCAGACACTACTGACCACACCTCTAATGCCCTCTCTCGCGTAATACACCCACAAAACCCCCAGAGCAGCTGTCTTATCACTCCAAACATACTACGACCACATGTTGCTGCTGCTAACCGTCTATTTTCCTGGGACACACCTCATGGTATTTGTCACAGGTCCCACCTTAACGTCCACCTCCCACACCACTCGTCGACAAAGCACTCATGTCCATCCAAGGCGCCTTAGCACCAAACACGAGAGTCACCTATGCTGCCAGCCTGAAGCGGTTCACCCAGTTCTGTGACGAATGGGGCATCACCGAGGAAGCATGGATGCCCGCATCCTATGCCCTCCTCTGTGCCTTTATTGGGGAGCACAAGGGCAAGCATGCCGGGAGCACAATCTGCTCATGGCTATCCAGCTTGCGCTGTTGGCATGTTATTAATCACGCTACATGGCATGGAGATGACGAGTGGGTCCACTTGGCTTGTACATCAGCTAACAAAGAAGGCAGCCGTCATAAAAGAGCCCTTTGTGCACCCGTCTCCATCGAGCACCTTTCAGCTCTCTACCGAGCCATCAATATATCCAACCCGTTCCATGCCGCCTTGTGGGCGGTTGCTCTCTGCACCTTTTTCGGCTGTCGTCGCTTGGGCGAGATAGTCATCACAACAGCAGCAGCGTTCGACGAGAGACATAATGTACTATGATCTACCTCATACGATGACACTCTCTGCTCCCAAATTTACACTTACCTTTCTTCCAGTATCGAATTCCACCAGCTGCGTGATGGCTCATGCTCTGCAAGCTTCCGTATCCCATGGATGAAGACTACTAAGGAGCAAGGGGCTACCGTTATCCTTACTGCAAGGAACGACATCCTCTGCCCTGTTACCGCCCTCAAAAACCACCTTACTGTCAATACATTAATCCCCCCATCATTTGCTTTATTTGCCTACACGTCCCCATCTGGCAGTCCCAAGAACCTACTGAAGCACGAATTCCTCAAGTTCGTGACAGGCCATCTGGTCATCGGCTAAGCTGGCCCATGTTCTTGGTCACAGCTTCCGTATTGGTGGGGCCGTCGAGTTGCTCCTCGCAGGAGTTCCTCCCGAAATTGTCGCAGCCACCGGCGGCTGGACCTCCCTTGCCTTCCTTCTTTACTGGTGTCGCATGGAGGAGATATTACCAATGAACACATCAAAAGCTTATAACAAGACTCATTTAGACAGCCTCGCTGCAATTTTTGAACAGTTCCGTATCAATAACGGCATCCCATCTGCACTTATCACTGCCTCCGACGGTACTCTTAATCTGTAGCTTCCCTTCCCACTGCATGTTGTTATCATCAGCTTCATGCATTAGAAACTTAGAAACATTATGACCTTTACTTCTGATCACATCTCTGTATTGCACGTATCTCGCTGGTCCACCATCTGTATTTTTCAACTAGCACACTTCCATAGAACGCATCGACCCAATTTACTCATTGCATGACCTGTTTATTCGGATCTGATCAGAGTGATGCTTGGTTGGGGCTGTCAGTTTGACTCACCTGCGCCTCATCAATCTGCCATATTGAGCTTACACTCCAGCTGGTACAGCAGATTGGTTTCGGCACATGTTTTGCCACAACCGAGCTCTCCAGACGCTCAGGCCTTGCCTGGTTTTCCTCGCATCAACTTCAGATCGAAATCTGAAAGCATTTGGATCACATGATTGGACCCAGAATTCTGGCCAATCTTTTCAGTGCGATTGGGCCCAAGCCTGGCCAATCCCGATCAACTTTGAGATCCAAAAAAGAGGATCCCTAGGCACAAACGAAGAATTCATATCCAGAATTCTTCGTATTTATATTTGAGTGTTATACTACAATCAAATATCCTTCCCCTCCACCTGAATATCTCACACAATGCACAAGTTATCTCATCCTTAGACTGTCCTGGGGGCAAAAGTGTTTTTCCTGATGTAGCAATACAACAATACAATCAATCTACTATTTGCATTGGTCACTGGCTTGCATTTCAACATATTTATGGCCATTATTCCAAGAACGGCCCACCTATGGATGCATAAACTATATTTCCCATTATGTAAAAGGCTTTGTCATTGTTGTTGTGGCTATGGACCCACAACCTTTTCCCTCAGCTATCTACCTTGCCATACCTCACTCTTGGATCTCACTCAGTCCCCTATCCTCACTTATCTACTGTTTATCTTATCATTCACTGCCAGAACTAACATGCACATGGTACCTGGGTCCTTCCCACCATCTTTATGTAGAAAACTGAACCACTTATACTCAAGAGGTTAGATGTGCTTTAATAAAGCTAGATATATGTGATTGATATCACAGGACTCAGTCATGATACAACAGACTATATTTAGATTGTTACCGTACCTAGATATATGTGATGGATATCACAGGACTATGTAATGGTAAGTAAGAGAGTAAAATAGGGAAGTAATAGGTTACTCACCTCAGTCACAATACAACAGACTGAGGTTGAGCATCTATCATATCTCAGTTTATATACATATGGTTGTAACAATGGAGGTGGCCCTCGACCAGTGCCACAGGTACTCGCTTGGTCTTCGGTGGCCTGGTGGCCTCTTTGCTTGAGTTCCCAACACTTTATTGTTAGAGAATGTAAGGACCTGGGAATCAAGTTGAATTCTAAGGTGCTTATCTTCGATAAGCACCTTACACCTATATACTAGAAGCGTGGGAGTTAATAAGACTATATATGGCTAGTACATAATAGAAGGTAGGGCAAGGTAGATACCAAGAATAGATACTGACATTGGTACGATGTCATTGGCAAAGGGCCAACTACTACAACAATGGAAGGGAGTCTGTAAAGGGTAGGAAGGGGAACACGGTATGTAATACTATCATAGAGTGAAAGTGAAAGTAAGTAATACTAAGCATACCTAGAGGCAGACACAATGAGTGTCCCCTAACATTTATTGCACTTTAGGAAGTCCAGAAGGATCACAACTAAGCAGGAGTTGCAGATGAATCAGCAGCAGAGGATTATTCTTGCAGTGTGCCTTTCAAGTGTTGACTCAGGACCTTTCACATTTTGACATGACCACACAGCTTTGGAGTTAATATATTTTTTCTATTGGAGCATGCACACTGCCTTTTCTTCTTTTCTCTTGCACTTTGACATCTTACAGATTTTTTTATTGTTCTTTCTTCTTTTCCATTGTTCTTTTCTTCTTGAAGCTGTCATCTTTCTTCCTTTGACAGCACATATTTCTTTCTTCTTTGTTGTTCTACATAGCCTCATTTAGGGTATAAATACTGTCTAAGGCTAAGCTTTCCCTAAACAAATAACAGGGAGTCCTTTGACCTAACGACTGGTCCAACACTCTGTGGTTGTCCTTGTAGTATTTATTGCTTTTCAAGCAGTCTAGGCTATAATCACTTAGAACAATTTATACTTTTTTTATGATCTTAGAGTCATTGGAAAGAGGTAGTTTAGGGATACAACCTTGCCAGTTGTTAAGTTTAAAACAAAGAAGTCACGCCGGAGTTACTCCGGAACGGACGGAACGGAACCGGAACAGTAACCTGGAAAGGACGTTGGCCTCAGCGTGTGTGCTGTGCCGCCCAGCTCCTATGGTGTCCTGATTTCGGAACGGAAGAAGAAGTAATAAGACGGAAGACCTCAGTGACTTAGAGGACAAACAAGAGGAGGAAACAAAGTTGATATTCGAACTAAGGGAAAACATACAAGTTCGAGTACTTTAAATATAAAAGGAATTGCAACCGAAATATAAAATATAAATATAAGTGCTGCGTTCTGCTCCCGGAAAAGGTCCTGCATTCTTGGGTGAATAATCCATGGCTGGTGTGCTGACTGATAGTGGGAAAGTGATGACAAAGGAATAGTTGTTATGACGAAGGTGTGGTAAGGTGTTTGGGGTATCGTCGGAAGAGTCGGAATGATACGGAGAAGTCTCGGAGTCGGACGTAGGAGGAGTAGAGTCGGAGACAAGGGAAAGTACTGGAACGGAGTACGGACTACCGGAAACGACTCCATCGGAGTCGGACCGGAGTAACGTGTGACGGAATGTAACACCAGTTCAGACCAGTCCCAACCACAAAGATCGGTCCAGTGAAAATCTGCTGGCTTGTTATAAAGGATGGCAGACAGTTCGTAGTAAAGGACACCTGGGTGGATGTTGATAGGGTTACCAAAGTTCAGTTCAGAACTGACTCATGAACCTGAACTGAACTGAACTGAACTGATAATTCAGTTCAGTTCAGTTCAGGATCAGGCATTTAGAGATTTATGGTTCATGCAGTTCGAACTGAACTGAACTGCTGAACCATTAGGTCCTAGAAGGCCAGGCAATTCTCTTCTTTTGACTTAACATTTTCTGGAAAGCGATCCTTCAGTAATTTATGAACATTGGAATGGTTTGGCAAGCATGAAATAATGGCTAAGGAAGGAGGTAACAGCCAGACTTGGTATGTGATGTTATTATGTCACCATAGATTAGTACTGCCTATGTAGGAAAATAAATATAAATCAATGGTTTTCTGTGTTCTAAAGGAGTTCTGAGATCATATATGAGTGGAAATCAAGTGGCTAAGGGCTAAGGAAGGTCCTTGTACAATAATTTTTTGGAAAAAGGCAAATTTCAGATTTTATAATGGTTCTTCAGTTCAGTTTGGTTTGAACCAGTTCTTAAATGGTTCAGTTCAGTTCAGGACCATATGCAAACAGTTCAGTTCAGTTCAGGCTGAGGAGGTGAAGAAGTGAACTGAACTGAACTTTGGTAACCCTAGATGTTGAGTGTCAGTATAAGGAGCGAGAATTTCTAGAAGTGTCCACCAAGCGGCAGATCGCGAATGTCCTGAAGTTGCATTGTATGGAAGAAGTGGTGGTGAACGGCAAGGCTGACTCCACTAGGTTATGTTGACCTCTGGCTCTGTGGGAGGGGATTGAAGATCGAGTCCACTGCCACTTGCTGCTTGACCCTGTCTGTACGTAAATTCAACATTTCAAGTCGCAAAAGGAGCTCCTCCAGGCATTCATAGACTGCATCAAAGGTATGTTTTAAATTGTTTCAGAGTCTTGTGCTACTGCTGATATTTGTATATTATAGCACATGAGGCATTGGTTAAAAACAGCATCCTTCACCATGATATAAGTATGAGCAATCTTGCTCTGGTGTGCACCAGTCGACACAATCATGGTGAAGAATGTCCTCCCAATTCACTTCGAAGAGGTGTTCTCATTGATCTTTACTATGCTATTTGGCTGGCAAACACCTCCCACACAATCTCAAAAAATGACAAAATGGTATGTAATAGTGATATACTGTATCGCATATGCTGATCTTTGTTCTTATGTGCTAGGGTACACTCCCATTCATTGCAATCAAAATTCTTTGCCCTGGCGGCGACCAGACACAAGGTCACGCCTACCAACACAATCTAGAGTCCTTTCTCTATGTCTTAATATGGATCTGTATCACTTACAAAGGCCCAGGTGTCTTGAAGAAAAACATCAATAGCATTGTCATGTCTTGGAATGATCAAAATGTCACACAACTAGAATACCTTGGAATCACCAAGCGTGCTCACCTACAGACTAAGGATGTCATTTACCGGGGCTTCTCTCCCTACTTTCAAGGCTTCCGCCCTTTGATAGATGGCCTCATGGATATCTTACTCACTACGCCAGATTACTACACTGGCAAAAGTGCTGTCACTCACCAAGCTTTCATCACAATTTTTGAGAACATCCTCTCAACTCTCCCACCAGAGTCTGCTGTGTCACGACCACCTACCGGTACCAAGCCAGCAGTGAAAAAGCGTATCTTTGACGATGAAGATGGTGACTTGATGATTGGGTCTGAGCCAATGATCAGGAAACCATCTATCAGACTCAAGCAGGTCCACATCGCTGCCTAACAGCAAGGTCTGTCTTCAAACCCTCAATACTATAATGAGCCTTTGGCCCTGGTAGGCAAGGCTCTGTTTGCATTGCGTTAGACACATCTTGTATTCAATTTTTTGCAATTAATGACCATACAATTATGCTTCACATTTCAAGCCTTAAGCCTTAAGGTTGTAATATTCAATTGAGTCAGATGTAATTATTTCATACTGGAAGGAAACCACTAATTATCAATTATCAATATATTAACGGTGCCCAACTTCACAACTCATTTTCTTCATTAAGTTCATCTCTATCAAGTTCATCTCCGCCACCACCTCAAGTCTCAGTTACAAGGTGAGCATTGATCATCTCAGCAGCTTTCTTTGCACGGGCTATTAACACTTGGCAGTGAAGGTTTGGCTTTGGCCTCGAACGCTGGGATACATGATGGCAGGGTTTGTGTGGGTTTGGACCCAATGGTGATGATTGTTGAGTGGCTCCATAGAGCAATTTCAGGAGTACGCGCATGGCAGGTGGTGGTAAGGATATCCATTGAGAAGCTGAATTATGAGTAGAAGCTGGCAATGGGTTTGATAGGTATAGGATCAATGACAAAGTTTGTATATCGGTGGGTAGTGATGTGCCAGCTTGGCCTGGAAGCCAGAAGCCAGGCCAAGCCAAGCAAAATAGGCCAGGCCAAAGCCAAGCCATGAGCTTGGCTTACCTTGGCTTGAGATTTTCAAAGCCACAGGCCATGGCCTGAGCCATGGCTTTGGGAAATTTTTTTGATAGGACTGAGTGGTAAATTATGATGTATAAAATTGGTATAAAAAGTTAAAATTTGATTTTTCTAAAAACAATTTATCATAAAATAGGTGATTATATTATTTTATATAGGGTATTTTTATTCATTTAAGGATAATTCATAAAGAAATTACCTGATCCTGCAGAGAATAATGGATAGACATTAGAATTAATCATGAATTTAGGCAGAAAAAATGTTATGTATTTTATTTTTTTACTAATCTTCACTTTTTTTAGGTGTAAGCCATGGCCTGAGCCAAGGCCAAGCCAAGGCCAGAGTCAAGCCAAGTTTTGACCCCAAGCCATGGCTTGAGCCAGGCCAAGCCAAGACCAAGGGTTTGGCCTTGGCCTGGAAAAAGTGAGGCCAAAGCCAAGGAAAGCCAGGCCAAAGCCAAGCCAGCACATCACTATCGGTGGGGGGAAGACCCAGATTGTCCATCAGCAAAACCGACCTCGAAGATGAGAGACTCTGTTCTTTTGAGTGGCATAGAAGAATTCCTATTCCATATGTTGAAGCCTTAGTAGGACTCCTGTAGGAGGTGAGAGCAAGGGCAAACCACACCCACAAAGCTTGCGCGTATAACTTTCAGATTGAAATTGAGAGGAGGATCGTGTCAGATCTTCAGACTTGGAGCTTGGGGGCTGGGAACTTGTGGGAAGGATGGGAATCTAGATCTGCTAGCGAGCATTGAATGGACATTTGGAACTGAGTGGATTGTGGTCAAGGAGTAGTCGAAAAATGTGCAATACCATGACAAAGCTATGACTACATGTGACTATCATGTTACTTAACCTGACGAAACGTTTTTAGTAGTACTTTTTACTGAGCGTCACGGGCCTTCCAAAATCCACGATTGTCACGTGGGCAAGTGACGAAATATTTCCGCCAAGTCCGTCACGGGTCACAAGGCCTGACGAATTGAATGAAATGGTACAGCGTCGCCGATCCTGGAGAGCTACAAGCTTTGACTGTATAACGTGTTACACGTATGTTTGGAACTTAGGAAGGAGGTTACTGGATTGCCGAGTTGAAAGTTCTGCGTCAGTATTGTGCGCGATGGTCATCAGGTTAGACCTGCAGCGATGAAGGGAGGATCTACGGCGGAGCAAGCTGGTTTCCCCACAACACTCTCTTCCTAACCTTTTACTGCCCAGCTGTAACTTCGTCTCGTTCTCGACGCTCCACATGTATTCACTTACCAACAGCAGGCTTTCAACTGCACGGCATACAATGGTGGAGCCCCTTGGCTTAGTGGGCGACATTCCGTGTCTGTCTGCAACCTGCAACGTAGCCTCTCGTCTTCACCCTCTCCATAACTTCAATCTGACTGACGGTTTCTCTCATAGTGGATCAGAAAATTGTGTCGCAATGAGTACAACATTCTCTGAATGCATTGCTTTCTCAATCAATGTCTTGTGAATCAACACATTCAGCGGAATGTTACATTTTTGGGCGAAGCTGTTGGAGGCGGAACGGTACTCCAGCTAACAATATGTGCCGTTTTTCCAACCTGCTGTCATGATTTCTACTTTCTTACCTTCGCAGGAGAAGTTCAACGATCGCACACCTGAGGTGAGTGTGATAAAATATTGTAGTCTTCACATCGAACTACCTCACTCCACGGACCGAGACAGACGCAAGCCAAAGCTGAGAAGCAAGTTCGAAGGTTCACATAACCGTAACCCTAAATCATCGCTGCTTCAACTGTAAACGAAGTTATGTCGTCGACGCTTCAAATTGAGTTCATTCTTCCATTATACCTCATAGATCATTCATTTTACATATTTTATCACACCATTTCGCAGATACATTCTCCCCAAATCCTAAATTCCAGTCACATTCAGACATATAATTCCCAAGATATTCTATCATGATCCAATTGTCAGTGCAACTCGTATCGGAATAACAGAATTTAATAAACTTACGTCGATATGCGGACAGTTCAGCCTACACGACTAATTATTACCGACCAAAATCGATGCGGTGCCAGGAGTCCAGCAGAAATTGTTATCGAGGCGCGTTCCGCAAGTAGAAAATTGGTTGCAACTACCGCCACATCCGCCGCGGTCGCAAAACCCAACGTTCCCGGTAGCAGACAAACACTGAGTGTCAGGTGCGTTAAGGCACTTCGGTCCCCCATTGTATACGGTACAGTCTCCGCCGCAGACACCGTCGGTTCTTCTGTTACAGTACGTAACCATTGTGTCTAACGCATTGCGTTTACTGATGGGTTTGCCAATGAAAGTGAGTTGTGCGTCGGTATGTGCGAGCCAGTCTTTGAACTGTTCGACGGTCACGACGTTGGAGACAACCTTCTCATATAAAGTGAGTAAGCAGCAGTGATAATGGTTTGAATGACATACTGGGGCCGGGCTTGCAGCGGCAAAGAGAGTCAAAGCACTGATGATAGTCGAGGTTAAAACAATGAATTGCATGCTGCTGGCTTGGGATAGTGACCTCCCGCTCATTCGTGTCAGCCTTTATCGTTTTTCCACCCACATTGCCTTTTCGAGGAGATAAATAGATGAAGTGAAACGACGCTGAAATTCTCTGAATGGTCATCGTTCCGAGCCATTAACTCAGTTAATCAGGGTTACTTTACTCAGGTTGGATAATCGATTTGGTTATCGATCACTAACAACTAGGTCCGTTCAACATAATTATATCGCTCTATCGACTGTAGCAATGCAAAGGAGTTGCTACCCCCATACTACTCCAGTCAACCAATGATAAAATAAGCGGCAGTTCTTCAACTCACTCAACAGTTTGATAAAAATAGCACTGGCAGCCGGACGCGTTTCGACATGACGGCTGAGACAAAGTGTGTATCTAAAGCGCTGCGCTCTAGACATCTAGCGCCTAAGGCTTCATAGTCGATCTATCAAAGATTGCTATTACCACAACCATTTTCTTAAACACTGAAGAAATGCACATACAAGGGGACTCTGAGATTTAGAGTCGACTTGCAAGCCGAGAGCAGACTCTTATCTCCGCTTCAATGTCCTTTATGTTGATCTGTACTCCTAGCACAACTTCAAATTCCGACTCCGACCAAGTGTATTTTTGGCGTTTAGGCCTATCAATATGAAAATGGCTGTAAGTACAGTACGTATGTGTACTTTTGCCGACTCACAGAAATTTTTCATAGTTCCCAATCTTATCTATGGCGACGCAGACATATTAACATATTTGAGTCTACATAATCACCCTACTTACCTTGGTAACGGGAGCTGATTTGTACTCAGTCGGATCCACATTTATGTTTCCGGCATAAGTACAGTGTACAGAAATAGTCTTGCTCACCTTTGTTGGTTTGACCTCGCAATCTACTAGCAAGGTCT
The DNA here is from genome assembly GCA_015039465.1 of Phlegmacium glaucopus. Classification (NCBI taxonomy): domain Eukaryota; kingdom Fungi; phylum Basidiomycota; class Agaricomycetes; order Agaricales; family Cortinariaceae; genus Phlegmacium; species Phlegmacium glaucopus. The sequence continues at coordinate 41,002 of MU129998.1, read as the reverse complement.
AGCCCCCAACTCAACTCTGCAAGCCCTGAAATATCTTCTAAAAACCTCCACCACCATGCAAATTCACCAAAGAAATCCTTCAATAATTCGCCCTCGTCCTCCTCTGATTCTATAAAATCTATACATATGACATCTTCCGCTGCTGAAGTAAATTTATTCCACTTCTGTGTTTTACCTGGCTCAGGGCATTCCAACTTTGAATGGCCTGGTCACTAAATTCACGCTGAGCAGCTGTACTCATTCGTATCAATCATAGATAGATATTTCCCGATCTTCCGCACACTACCAACATCTCGCATTGAGATGTAAATAATATGCTATCCAATAAATACTGAGAGAGTTAAGTTCTGAGCAAAATCTGAGATTTCTAAGATTTTCTGGGCTGAGGTGACAACTTGAATGATTAGGCATTTCAGATCTTTAATAATTCTTTCTACCAAGGTCGTGGTGTGATATTTTGTCATGTTATCTTAATGATAAATACCATTATGAAAAAGCGAGTTCAACGACGAAAACACGTTCTGAACTACGGGAGACTGAGCCAACACGAGTTGAACACGAGAGTCAACATAACACAATGCTTCCTGGCCAAAAATAGCTCTGGTTTGGTCACTTTTTGGGGGTCTAGCCGGATCCAATGGTTCGGCATCTCTGCCCTTGACAAGTTCTATCACTGGCGTTACTTTCTTTTTTTTTGGGTCAAATTAATGTCCTTCGAGATATTATCCTCATGGTAGGATGTAGCGTTACAGACCCTTACTCTTGCAACTTCGCATTACAAAGGGAGGCGCAGCCGCGCAATCCAAGTCGAATTATGGGATGTAGTAACCGTTGCATCAAATTGCGATCGGACAGATTCCAACATCAGATGTTACATGTGTAACAAACTCTCCACTGGCATCTGAGACGCTTTCTCACAAAGCTATTCTGGAAAAAGTAATATACATTGTCATGCATGTCATATGTCGATCTTTATCCAAACCTATATGTACTAATGTAGGTGACAAATTGCTTCTATTATCTCCAACCGGCACATCGGACCACCAACAGCATTTCGAAACTTGAAAGTTGAAAGGACGTGTTCGAGACAGGAAGGTATCTCTATTGGTTGATAATAGGGCGGCTGGCTGAGCTGTGTGGACGTTATTCTTATCAACCATTCTGAGTGGTATGTGCTACATAAAAAAATATCGTCAGTTCTCTGGTCAATGGGAACGTTGCGGCTAACCTTACTATCACGGGCAAGTAGTCACCGATGAACTTTCATTCTTCAAACATTACCAGTCACAGCATTTTTGACAGGTTCTATTCATGGGGAAATTATTTTAGCATCCTATGAGGTTCTAACCACAAATGGAAGGGGTTCACGAAGTAATTAAGCAAATTTTATACCAATGGGTATGGAATCGGCGTAAAAATTGACATAGATACGTAACAACAATCTATAATGAATTACCTTCGAGGTTCATTTTTCGGGCGGGGGAACGCTGAAACGGAGCGCTTGATAAGAATGCTTGATAAAGAACTTCTCACATCAAACTCTCGCGTTTCACTGTTCTATGCAAGTATGTGTTGGAATATTGGGAGGCTATGCGATGCACAGTTGTGCGACACGCATACTTTTGATATTCTTATTGTAGCCTAATCATTTTTATATCATAGTTATCTGTTATACCTACCGATCTGTTTGCCTCATGAGGCAGAAATATGTCGCAACTGTCATGACTCATTCAAGTTGGTTATTTTGGTTTCCATAAGTTCTATAGTTCTGATCCTTGCGAAACACCGTACTTGAACGAGACGGGACAAGATGTCACAAAGATTGCGATCATTCTCGGAATTAAAAGAAGTGTGGAGTAACCTCCGAGTAGAAGAACGGAGCAACATGTGCTCAAGTCATTCTCTACAATTGAAGATGGTCCACAGTTGTCACACTACATGCGCATCGACCGATGTTCGGGATACATATACTAGTATGATGGCGAATAGTTGACCAGTGTACCTACTCCCTTAGACAAGTACCGCTTCATGTCTGAAGGCTTTGGCGCCCACCTATGACGTTGTTACCCCTTCTGGTCAGTTGGACATGTGTCATCCCAGGTGAACCAGAGTCCGACGCCGATGATCCCAACATGCTATGACAGAACATGATCAATTTGACCATTGACGCATCTATTTTTGTGATAAGAGTTATTTTTGACAAGTTAGATAAGTGAGCTGGGAGGGCTGCACGCCGTACCGGGTACGACCTCCGTATATGATGAATGTGGGGATGAGAGGAACGAAGATTGCAGCGAGTCATTGGAAAATCACCCTAGCCAACACAATTACATAGACAAAGGATATAAGTTCCGAAATTTTCTCCCAAAAACAGGACTTTTGACTAGGAATGACACTGCAACGACCGTGAAAAAGGACATGTATAAGAGCAAGAATACATGGAAGGTTGTAATAAGGGAAGCCATGGACCACCTCACGCATGACAAACTTGAAAGGCCACAAGGAGAATCAACAAACGCTTAATCTGAGACCGTCAAGGCCATAGCGCGGGATGACTATGCAAGTTACAACGCTCACTAGACCTCCCTAACAATCCTTCAGCGCTTCAACTCTTCTTCTTCTGGATCCTGATCTCTAGTAGACGGTCAGATACCAGGCGTTAAGAGTTGGAGTGCCTGCGGAGGAAGGGTCTCAGGCCTTGATACCACATTCGCCTCGTTATAGCCATCAGTAAGGACAAGCACTGGGCTCAAATGACCTTCACGCTCCACTCCACACCTGACATGTAGGCCGTTTATGGAATGTGCTGGATAAAGGGTTGATGCCAGGTGAATTTGTAGGTTTCGTCTGACTCGTCGCTCTTCCCTAGGAAATATGTGGCATATCGTCTGGGGGTCGATCATATGTCCCTGGATGTAGAAGATTGGCATCGCCATCGCTAAGACGGGGAGCAGGCCTAAAGGCTTAAAGGATGGCGAAAAGAAACACGAATTGCTAGGTTGAGGAAACGGCAGTGCAACTCACTCAGTCACAGATCCGTAGCTGGCAGATTATCCGTACTACGTTAGTAACGGTTCCATTATCCGGTTTGAATATGGATAATTCGAGACCTCGGCAAATATAAAATGAGGATCCGAGTAGGTAAAAATCAACTCCATCATCGTAAGTGTGAGGTGAAAATTAATCACATGTTTACACAAAAGACCACACTTCTGCAATGCCAAAATAATTACAGGAAATTTTTGCACAAAGTTTGATTTTTTTAGTCGAGCTTAGAAGGATCTAATGGTGCAAATTCAAGCTTCAAGTATGATAATTTTGCTCATGTAGATATTGTGCAAATGTAGCACAACAGAAACCTCGGGGGTTGTCGTTTTAACTCGGTTTTAACCATTCACACGCCGGCATAACATCATTGGTGTCATATTGAAACGCGTCCCTGCAAGTGCCATTCTATCGGGATGAGCGTCAAAGAACCGCGTTTTTTTCATTACGTCGCCGGAGTAACTCGTTTTGCATTGCCACAGTCGAGGTTACATAATGGCAATTATTCACTCCATAACCCAGCTAACCTGATTAACTGAGTTAATGGCTCAGAACGACGATCGTTCACCGTTCCATTACATCTACCTCCTCGAAAAGGCAATATAGGTGGATGGAAAAACGATAAAAGCTCACACGAATGAGCGAAAGGTCACTATCCCAAGCCAATTCCCAAGTATGCAATTCATTGTTTTAACCTCGACTATCATCAGTGCTTTGACTCTCTTTGCCGCTGCGAGCCCGGCCCCGGTATGTCATTCAAACCATTATCACTGCTGCTTACTCACTTTATACGAGAAGGTTGTCTCCAACGTCGTGACCGTCGAACAGTTCAAAGACTGGCTCGCACATACCGATGCAAAACTCACTTTCATTGGCAAACCCATCAGCAAACGCAATGCGTTAGACACAATGGTTACGTACTGTAACAGAAGAACCGACGGTGTCTGCGGCGGAGACTGTACCGTATACAATGGGGGACCGAAGTGCCTTAACGCACCTGACACTCAGTGTTTGTCTGCTACCGGGAACGTTGGGTTTTGCGACCGCGGCGGATGTGGCGGTAGTTGCAACCAATTTTCTACTTGCGGAACGCGCCTCGATAACAATTTCTGCTGGACTCCTGGCACCGCATCGATTTTGGTCGGTAATAATTAGTCGTGTACGCTGAACTGTCCGCATATCGACGTAAGTTTATTAAATTCTGTTATTCCGATACGAGTTGCACTGACAATTGGATCATGATAGAATATCTTGGGAATAATGTGTCTGAGGATTTGGAAAGAATGTATCTGTCAAATGGTGTTATAAAATATATAAAATGAGTGATCTATGAGGTATAATGGAAGAGGTGTCAACTACATAACTTCGTTTACGAGTTTTCAATAAGTTGATAAAATGAGGAATATTCCGATGTGCTGCATTGACACTTCAAGTTCCTCATTGAGAGCGCTGTCAGATAGTGACTGTCTGGAGAATTATTTGGCGAAATGTAACTGGATTTCAGACTGTTGAAAGGTATTTTTGTTTGAGCACCAATGATATTCTTTAATAAGTTTCTATCTGTAAGGTAAAGTTGAGTAAAGACGGCATCAGTTAACATCTTACTTATAAATATAATCGTTGAAATTTTCTTGGCAAAGGAAGTAGAACTCGTGAGGCAGCTTAGTCATTGATATATGTATGTCTGGCCATTTAAATTAACGAGCCTTGAAACTTCATTTACACCACCCACACAGACTTCATTCGCCTCAGTCACCATATCGAAGACAGAACACATGAAATTGCAATTCCAAGGAACTGGTAGGTAAATTACTTTTTTCAGCTTAAAAGAGCCCTATGCGTCAACTGGCGGATCCACTGGAAGGACTACCTCTGTGCAAGCATCCAAGGCACGCTTCCACAACTGGTTTCCACTCATCGTTTTTCGGTCCCCGACTATGATCAAGGCCAAACGTGCTCGCGTCCACATCACATTCAGTCTTCTTGGATCGTCGAGGAATCCAACGTCACCTTCCACGTTACATCGCACGGTAGAAAATATTATGATGTCGCTCTCTCGACCTTGGAAAGAATCAATCGTAGAACATGTTACCGATGATGGTAAACGGTGACGGAGCGCTTGAATTTGTTTTGTATACGGTGAAAGAACAGTAATTTTGATATCGGATAATTTCGGTTCTTGAGGTTTATCAGGGCTTTGTGATGACAAGAGAGGCAGCAGCTCGTGGACGACCTTCACTTGTCCTTCATTGCTTTTAGAGCGAGAACCCATGTCTTCTTCGTCTCCGCATTGAACGAAGACTGTTGGAATGATGGTCCCATTTCTGATTGGCCAAGGGAATTTGGACAGCGCTAGGAAATTAGCAACTTCCGCATTTCCATCGCTGGTTTTTAGCCTATTCTCGTAAAATTCCTTCGAAGGGAATTCATTAAGCTCCCGCGGCGAGCGATATTGGACGTCCAGCATCGTTTTTTCCATTCCGCTAGCATCAGATCCTGAGGTGTAGAGTCTCTCTAGGAGAGAAACGTCGTATTCCAACGCTTTTGCCATGTTCCTTACTGTTGGGCGAAGTTGCACACTGGGATAGGTTAGGACCGCCAATAGCCTGGAATAAAATACAAGTTACTCACTGATCTCCTACGACGACGGCTCTGGTTATTCCCTTGACCAAAGGGATAAGTGCACAAGGCTCCGTAATTTGAGAGGCTTCGTCTATTAGAGCGATCTCGAAGTCCACTTTCCTTAGAATGCCCAGCCCAGCTCCTACAGTTGGACCAAATATCAAAATTTCTCGCCTGAGCGATCGATCTCAACTGAACTGATGAAGTTAAACTCATACCTGCACAGGTGGTAAAGACTAATTTAGCTTTCTCAACGCGATCTTGTGCTTGCTTAAAGAGTTTGTTGTTCTCATTCATATCACCACCAACGCGCGCATTGATTGTATAATTCTGGAGGGACTGATTGACTTTAGCAACGTCAGTAGCAACCCGCAGAACTTGCTCCTCAAGGAGTAGTCCTTCTTCCGCGTTTATTTTGATAAAGCGTTCCAAAACGTTGTCGACAGCTAAAAGCAGCCAAGATATCATTTCACTGAAGGGAAGAAGCGTTCAAGTAAATACCGTTGTGTGTTGAAGCAGTCATAAGAATTTTGGGCACATTATCGGAATAGCTCTTAATAATATCGCGGAGGATTTGTACCATGACGGTGGTCTTTCCTGTTCCTGATTTGCAGTGGCGACCATCAAACTCAAATGGAAAGAAAGCGATGAATATGTTCTTACCTGGAGGTCCCCAGATTAAAGAGAGAGGTGATCGCCATGAGTTCATGGCCATTAGTTGACTTTCGTTTAACCCGTCGGGTGCAGGAGTGGTAGATTCCGGCGGTGGCTCAATATTTTCGAGAATCGAAGGCCCTTCCTCACAAACAACAGCATTATAAAACATGCAACAGCCTTCTCGATCAGTTAATAAACGCTTCAGTGCATCTATCATCGCATTGGTGGTAGCTGAAAGAGAGGATGGAAATAGATAAATTATATGTACTCGGGAACGCTAATCGGAAAACACACCAATACTTCCAGCATCGTAGATATTCCAATCCATTGCTTCCATCTCAGGTGGTCCGGGGTGGAAAATATTGATTTTCAATTCGCCTTTCGATGCCTGAGTAACAACCCCATCCATGATTGGCGCCTCAAGCCAACGGTTCTCCGCCTTTGATGCTGCCTGTAGTCTAACGTGGGAATGCAACCGAATGTTGGTTTTTGCGTCAATTCGAATAGTCGCAACGACTTGTCCATTTTCCAGATAATCAGGGCCAGGGGTAAGTTTCGCATGGGACGGTGGTGCCCCCTGCTTTTTCCGGGGTCGACCATCATCGTTGCAAGGACATTCATCGGCAGCCTCTTCGGCTCGATCGAAAACGACGCCTAGTGCGTGCTTGTGCCCGTAAGTTGCTGCTGCTGACTTGGGCGAGTGTTGTAACCGACAATCGTTCAGCACCAGTAGAACTTCCTGGACAAGTTGTTTAGAGCGCACCGATAGAGCGGTTAACATGAGGATATCAATATATTGATCAAGTTCCATCGTTCCAATAGACTTCGCCAGCTTTTCTAATGCAACTAGAGCAGCAATGCGGGTGTCGTTGGCAGATCGGATGATATTGCGTGCAATGTGGTGTATGAGAGACGCGATATCGGGATGAGCTTGAGCTTCTTCATCAGGCGGATAGCTTTTCAGGAGAGCAAATGTCAACGGGGGGTATCGCTCAGTCCAGGTCGTTGCAAATTCCTGCGAAAGCGGTTGCTGACTAATGACATGAGCGAAGATGAGGAAAATCTCGTCCTCTGCGTGATATTGTATAGCAAAAGCCATAATTTGGTCAATTTCCGGCATGGTTCTTTCCGAGAGATACTGTTGCATCGTCTCCGCGGTATGTTTTTGCTGTATTAACTTGATTGTTTGACCGGGGTAGCGATAGAATGCACCCTCCATCCAAGGATCCGAGTGCTTGCGCCAGTCAACATCTTGAATGTCATTAAGACGATAAGGAACGGGTTTGCGTTGGAACCGTCGAATGTGCTCTTCCGTTGGAACGCTAGTTTCCGGTGAGACGAGATCATCTAAATCCCATGAAAAAAGGACATACTGTTCGAACCATAGATCAAATAATTGATGTGCAACGCGGTCACGATTGGACACAACATGCAATTCGGCTGCAGTCACTGGAGTTCCCAGAACCCGACCAAGTTGCTATTATGGATTCGATATCACAATTGTTAGGGATAATCGCGTCTTGAGTATGAAAGAGATCGTCACCATTTGTACTTTAGCTGTTATTTTTTGCAATGCGATACTAGTCGATAATTCGAATCCGGAATTAGAAGGTGGTCGCTTTATGAAGATGAAGGTGTCTTGTATCTGTTTATTATACAGTTGAAGCCTAGCATCGCCACAATAAAGCCTGTAACCTGTCGTGCATGGTCGAAGAGTAGCCATCGAGGATGTTTTGGGCATGAACGAACAAACTACGACGTTCTCATTGACCTCTGGATCTTCGTCCCAGGGTATGTCACCTCGCATGAAAACACCAACTGCAAACCTAGGATCCGTCTGAAATGTACGTTGAGACAGGAAGATTTACCCAGAATCGAACTCTGAACACACCTGCAAGATCAGCAATTTCCTCGTATAATCTTGAGTAGCCATTCTCAGGAATTGAAAGAAAGTAGCTAATCCGTTGATGCGAGAAGAATACAGTCGATGCAGAGCAAACGGATGATTTAGATTCCTTTGATAGAGGTCTCTAGGTGTGAGAATATCAGATCGTACCAACGAATTCCAGATATATGGATAATCCACTGCAGAGAGGGATAGAGTGGCGGTAATCGTGTGTTTCTCGGCTGCAGTCAGAGCAGACATGTCGATTTGTGCCAGATATGAACGAATATCAATGGAATATTTGGTTGCCAAACGGTAAGCCAGGTTGAAGAGCTCATATTCCGATAAAGCACTTTGACTACTCTTCAAGAGTTGACTTAGAAGTCTTTCCCCCTCCAGTTGATCTATAGTTAAGATTTCCGTTCGGCGAGATGCTGATTCAGCGAAACGAGTCGAAAATTCGTCGCAGGCTTGTTCCAATAGATCAAGAATAAAAGGCTCTTTTTGTTCTGGTGGTGCCGCTAGCTTATCAGGGATTTTGATGTTGGCTCCATCGACACATTGAGAGTGTAGAGCATTCAATTCTTGACATTGAACAGAAAGAGCACCTTCAGGGCTACTACGTGCCCACTTCGCGTGAAGCACAGAAACTCGTGCTACGCCAGCACTAAAAGAGTCGGCGACGTGAATGAAAAGTGGTAGATCAAGACATAGAAATATTACCCGCTATAGGATGCAAAATGTTGGACAAGGTCGTCTCGTGTAACCTTAGGCTTGTTAAACTCTCTATTACCGGGATAATCGTAGGACTATCGATCCGAAGCTTTTGAGTGAGATATTCGGCAAAAGAATACGAAAGTCACCTCTAAAACATGGCTAGGAATGATGTCTTTATCCCAGCATACGAAGAATTCATCGCCTTTGAAGGGATATTAACCATACTTCAAGTCGTGTAAAATGCGATATTACCATCAAGGTCTCCGCCACTGCTCATAGAGGGGGCCGCCTTGTGACCTGGCCGCGCCACGCTCGCAAAGACGAGACAATCTACCAAATGAGAGAGCTTAGGATGATCGACTGCACGTAATTTCAAACAGTCGCCTATACTATAGTCAACAACTCATATATCGACTTCAGAATTTAGTTGTTTCTCTTACCAGGATGGAGGCAGGGATTCCGAATGATGATGACATCGCCATGGATAGGCGTTGCAGGCCCCTTTCGAGAAGCAGTGATACGAATATGTACCTGTCCCTCCTTTAAAACCTGGAATGGATCGCAAACGCCGAAAAGCCGACGAGATTTGTGGATCATCATGCGCGATTTGTATTTTTTTGTCTTCTCATCTCGTGCTCTGGAGACCTCCGAAGATTGTAGGCGACGAATTTCTCTCATGACACCTGGATCATCTAAGCCATTTAAGAGGACCTTTTCGGCTAAAGGGTAATTGTCTAGGCAGGATAAAAAGTCGACAGCTTTCGTAGGATCTTTCGATGCGTCACCAATCCATTGGAAATATTCTTCTTGTTTCGCGATGAGCCTTTCGTTTGAGACGCCAAGACTGGATAGAAGCACAATGATATCGTTGTTCAGTCTCCCAAACGAGTAAGGCCTTGAATGACCGACGACGGAGAAGGTATTATCGATGGTTGCATTGAATTTCTTCATACTTTTCCTAAACTGAGCGAGTTTTCGAGTCGTTTTGTCAAGTTCTGGGTGTAACATCAGGACACCCTTATAACCGAGGTATCTAATAACAATATGAGAATTGATCAAATAGTAGACTAGTAGTTCGCTTTACCTGATCTGAAAGACAACTGGGGTATACCTAATTCCTCTGAAGACGATCTTCTTCGCTCGGCTCAATTGAATGGACAGCCTTTTGGAAATCAATCCACATCCGTCTGAGAAAACTTCATCGCCAAGCTTGATGTCGGGTATATCATCGATCCATACTGGATCAAGGTGATAGTCGATCTGGGCAGAGGAAAAGAGGAGCCCGATTCGTTTTGCGCCTAAACAGTATTTTAATGTATGATCTATCTGTAAGGAGGTTCGAGAAAGAACTCACGTTTTGCGACATTCATGATCTTTTCAAAGTCTCCATATCGGTAGATTCGAGCGTCTAGCTCTGCATCTGACCTGGCCTCTCTTAGAAAGCAAGATCGTCCCCTCTTAATGAAAATTTAGTATGAGTCGAGAAATAGTTAGAAAGAGATACCAGTTGACTGTTGCTGTGATGGTAGAACCGGTATTGAACGCCGTTCAGAAAGAAACCCTTTTTCATCATGCGGATGATGTATTCCACCGTCACTTTAGGGGGTTGTTCAGGGAACCTAAACGTTCGATTGAATGACATTAGTATAAACTTTGAGGGATCATCCGAGTTTAGGATGCGGTTGGATGGAAATTGTTCGATCCTCAGAGTGATAGCTTCGATACTGAATGAAATAACTTTGCCGTGAACTTTATTGGGGGTTGGAGGAAAGGAAAGGACATCTTGAGGAACTTGGAATTCCCAAGATTCATCGTCGAGGGCGGGAACTCTTAGATTCAAGGCTCTCATGGTGGTATGAGGATGAGGGCGATAGACAGGGATATCGATGGGGCTGATAAAAGAAGAGTCTGGGCGCTTGTCTGTGTGAACAAAGTTTAAGTGACTGCTTATTCCCGTGCTATTCCCTCTTGTTCCAGACCACCACACAAATGGCAGCGAAACCTGAGCGTTCGGTTTCAATCTATATCCTCGGACCATCAGTGAGCTATTGGTTGACCTAGATGATTGTTGACTGAATTCAAGGGACAGTCAACAGGGAAAACGACACTTTGTAACGCCTTAGCGCAAAAGCTCGAACTCGAGGAGTCTGCATATGTGACAGAAGTTGCAAGGCATGTTATGAAGATGAAAGGCTATTCACGAGACACCATCAGCTCATTGCAGATGCAAGAGGACATTATGGAAGCCCATTTACTCCTTGAAGAGAAGAGCGTGGTCCGGCACACCGTCCGTGTCTATGATAGGACAGCCATCGACCCTATCGTTTACGCAATTCTTACCTCACACGACGAAGAAGAAGCTAAAAGGAAGCAGCATCATCTCACACGCTCTGCCAACTTTCAGAAAGTATTACAACGCTATCGGCAGTCAATTGTAGTCCTTCTGAAACCTGTGGCAGAGTGGTTGGTTGATGATGGTATTCGGAGCACAGAAAACCAAGATAAATGCTTGCAGATATACAAGCGGTTGTTGGGGGAGCTAGATATCTCATACTATGAATTGGGAAGGGAGGCAATGTTTCTGCCAGAAAGAGTTGGAATTATAATGGGCTTAGCTAGATTTTAAATCGGAGATGTAAATATATCAAATCAACTCGGCATTCCCACAGTGCGGTGCCGGTACTCGGAATCACCTGCAACTGGACGTCTTCGCTCTACAACCACTTGTTGACGACAATGACGAGTCCATTCTCATGGTCTGATACTGTCAAAATCGCATTCGTCTCATGTTTGCCCTGTCTCAAGCCTGGTTCAGATGACCATAGCGAGCACGAAGATCAACCCCATAACCCTGCTATAAACCGGATACCTCGAGCTCGTCCAGATGAACTCCAGGGATTATTAGCGGATACTGATACCGACATGGATGCAGAAACACTGTCCCTTCATTCTAACCCGGGACGGGCACGACGAAAGAAAAAGAAAAAACGGACGAAGAACCATAACAATCCCCGCCGAATCACGTTCTTTGGGTATGATCTATTTGGAAGGCCTCCTGTCCAACTTTTGGACGAAGACGATGCCCTGTATTATAGAAGAAATGGGGATATGACTCCCAACACCATTGTTACAGCCCATTCTACCGCTACCTTTGACTCAGATGCCGCACCTCTCGATTCTGATACCATTGCTGCGCTTTCTTCTTCAAATGTTGCCCCTGCTGCGCAGGCTTCGGTTGAAATGGAAGCTCAAAGACTTAAAGAGAAGGAAGAACGCCGGCAGCGTCGACGAGAGAAGAAGGAATTAAAGCGCCTGGCCGAGTCTATGGAAGCCCCAGGCGATGGGGAAGATTTTGAAGGGTTTCAAGGTAGCGGCGGATTTATGGCACCTCCACTTCGTAAAGGTTACTCTCACATTCTTAACGCCACATCCCCTGCATCAGACTCAGGTTCTGGGTCAGCATTCTCCGGTTCTGCCCAAGAGGAGTATGGACGGTTTGTAGCCGCTCAGGCTCCATCCATCCCACAACCAGAAGATGACCACGACAATGCTGATCTCGATGGAGGAGTGTACGCCCACAAAAGACGCAGAGATAAAGGTTCGCATGGTGGTTCAGATTCACGCAGTAGGACCTCCACGTCGACATCCGACCGTGGACTACACCAAGCCCCTCTCAAGAATGGCCACGCACAAATACAGGCAGCATCGTTACAGCCTCAGCCCGGTCGAAGGAAAAAATCGTCTAGGACATCGGTCACTACTGATTCATCAACCATTTCTCAATCACCCTCGTTACCTTCACCTATTTCACCCACATTTTCCAATGGAATCGTCAGCCCTAGCACGGTAGAACAAGGCCAAGGTCTTTTTGATGCCGAAGACTCAGTCGGTCCTTCTATCCCAAACGATGTTAAGAAACCTGTAGGAGAGTTCTCTACTCCTAGGTTAAGAGGAGGAGAATTTCCAATGACAGGATTTAGAGGGTTGACTAGTGTTGGTGTGAAACGAACAGGAGACCTTGGCGCTTTCCTTGCAAGACGAGGAGATGAAGATGAGACCAATCGGCTGTAATTTCTAGTAATTTTCTACGTTGCGACTGCCACCTTACATCTTTTGCCTTACGTTCCTTTACATGTCAATACAGTACTTATATGCACCTATCCTAGTTATTTTCCTCGGAATTTGTTGGGACTCATCTAGCTCAATATCTTTATGACCCTCTTTTTTCTGTTGTAGTCTAATTCTGAGTTTTTGTAACGAACCTTTATGATCCTGGGAAGCCAAATACACACATCCAAACAATATTCAGTAACAATATCATTTAGAACGTACAAGCAACCAACATGGACGATGAGACTGCAGAAATTGAGTTGGTGAGTAAGAATTATGGCTATTTACGTTAGAAGGCTGACAGAAAGCTCTTAGTTGCAGCAAAATCTGAACAAAACACGACAGTTATCGAAGCGAATGACCAGTAATGAGTTTTGTTAACTTTTGAACTGCCGAATACTCACTTAACCAGACATTCTTGACAGCTTCGATACGCGACTTGCAAAGCTTGAGAAATCAATTCTGCCGTTGTATACCGCTACTCAGGTCTTAAACAGAAGGAGGAGCAGTAAGTAATCTGGGTGTTCAGTGGAGTCATGCTCAGGGATTGTAGATATCGATAAAACGTTGGCCAAGATAGAGGATGCTTCGAATAGCAAGGCAGACTTGGCAGCGGATGAAGCCCTGATTCTCCGAGGGTAAGTCATATCTCAAGTCTAAAGGCATTTGCATGGTGACCGTCGTTTAACAGTCCACAATCGGGACAGATTGGTGTTTATAAAGATGCTTTGGAGCGATTGAATACGGGTATTGCGTTTAATGCATCGGATCTTGACTTAAGAACGGCGGTACGATCTTGTAAACTCAACGCCTTCAACGCTCATTTATTCGATTCAGGCTCGTCTAGTTGAATCCGGCGCGAAGAAGCTAACGCAGCTCTATACCAAAGTTGTGGCAGAAGGCTCATCTGGGCTGATGCCTACCCCAGGGTCCGAAATGATGATGATGTCTTTCCCATCATCTCTGATTCAGACGTTGACACCAGTTGTCTTGTTTCTTCGTACTTTGCCTCTGCCATCAACACATCCTTCTCATCCAGCAGCGTCGGCTATCCTATCCACACTGAAAGAAGCTCAGAAAGGGTATGCAGATATGAGAGGGAATTGGACCGTCAAATGTTTGGAAGGCCAGGGAAAGAGGCTTGTGGCGCGAGCAGAAACAACGGACTCTTTGACGACAGGGAGGGAGTTTACAGAATGGGTCGAGTTCATATTGGGTACTTCGGAGGTACGCGATCGTTAGTATGTCGTTTGTCGAACTCTCATTATTTGTGTAACAGGAAGAGTACAAACTTTTGAAAGAACTTAGTCCCTTGTCAAGCCTTCAAATGGTTGCGTCCGCGTATGGGACTCTGATGGCTCCAATTCTGAAATTGTTCAACCTCGTCTTGACGCAACTCCTCACTCTCGTCAAGAAATCTTTGCACAAATATAATTTCCTTGCCTTGTCAGTATACGAGGGTTTGTTATCCCATCAACCACACTGGAATGACCTACTCTCCCGACGGGGACCGGACCATGCCGAAGATAAGAACGGGCTTAAGGAAGGAGTACTTGCTCTCCGTGCACTTTGTTTACGCAGCTTTCCGGAGTTTCTAGCTGACTTGAAATTGGGAGCGACGGCAAGAGGATCAGATACGGGTACCAAGTTAATGGATTTTACTATTTCAGTGAGTCTTCTTTCTCCATCGGCAGATTCATGCCGATATCTTTATGTCAGACTGTCAAATATATCGAGAAGATTCCACGTATTCAAACGGCCGTTGAATCTGCCCTCCTTGCGCTCGGGGATGGAAATTGGAAGATGGGAGAGGGCATCCAGGTGGGCAAGGGTGTCAAGACGGACGAAGCAGATCATTCAAATATTATCGAACATTTTGTTCGTAAGTTCGCATTTTTGTCATATCTTATCGAGCTAAAGCAGTTGTAGATGACGTTATACTTACTGCCATCAATAGCCTGGTGACTCTTTCTCGTACCTCACGACGCCCCGCTTTCGGATCCATCTTTCTCCTTAATAACATATCTTACTTGCGGCTACACCTACTAGAGTCCAGCGACCCTAATCTCTCTACTTTCGTCCCGAAACCCGCCGAAGAAGCACTTAACTCCAATTTCCGCATCGCAAAAGCCGGGTATTTTGACTCCAACTTCTCACCTTTGATGCAGGCCCTTTCGGAAGATCCTAGGGACAAGTCCAATCGGGCAGCAGCAAAGGAGAAATTCACACGATTCTTTGATCTGTTAGATGAGGTTGTCGAACGGCATAAGCTGGTAGTAGTGTTGGAAGACGATGTTGATGGAAGAGATGCAATCAGAGACGAAGTTGTCATGGTTGTCATACCTTCGTTCCAGAAATTTACGCAGAAACAAAAGGATAAGGAATTTAGCAAGAGTATGTTGCTTCCTCATGCGTCTCCTTGGATTTTAAACTCATTTGATCTTTTATGTGCGTTTAGATCCTCAGAAATGTGAGTCGAATCCACTGTATTTGCGTGACGGTCGAGTTGAATTGACATTTTAATAGATATTAAACGAACTGTGGAAGATGTTGAAAGCCAGCTAAGGAACTTATTCCAACGATAACAAATCTTGGCTTCTGCGGTCGTACGTCGTGCGTTTCGCATTACTGCTCTTGGTCGCCGTTGTTTATTTGCAACTGCTGTCCAAGACAAAGACCTGATTAATGCGGAAGACAGTGTTTATTGACGAGTGCCGAGACTAGTAAGGTAATCACTGCAGCATCCCAGTATGTTACAGCTGTATGTTAGACATAAGAGCATTTACGTTTCGTTTTCATACTCAACACTGTTGGATTATGAAATGCGGCACGCCGCACGCGCCAAGTCACATGCGGTACACCATCATCGGCTGAGTCTTACCAGCAGCTAGATCCTGTTTTCTTGGCCAGCACACGCTAACACGCTGCAACTCATAGCTCAGGCCGGTTCAAGTCATACTTCCCACAACGCTATCAGAGGAGAAGAAGGACAGAATAGTTTGTCTACTAGTGAGCGTAGTTCAAGTGTTTTCGTTTGGCAGTGTTACTCAAACACTCAGGCTACTACGAGCCCGCATACATCATCGCGGAATGTCCAGGAAAACTTCGTGAAATTCGTGGAATCGATCTCAGCTCTTTCTCTCTTTGCTAATACACTTCGCGTCCTCGCGTAACGAATACTGGCTTGCTATTTTTTTTGGTTGGTTTTTCATATCTACAATTTTTACTCGCGTTTTTTCCCTTCATATTACCCGACCTCGACTTTGTTGCCTCTGGAAGGTGCATCTAAAAATTTCTTTCGGACGTGCCGGTCTGCCCCCATGAATGCATTAAGGGTCATCTTTCCAGACAAGCTTCGTCGTCGTGTTTACGCCTTAGAAAACTAGATTTAGACACAGTGAACCTTCCTCCCCCACAAAAGGCCACAGAATATGTATAGAATATATACAATCTGATCAACTATATAAATTTGCTATGATACTATTAAAACGTAAATCCCCAGATTTACTTCACTCCACCCGATCGAGTGCACACAAAACTCACGGACACATGCTCCACTATGCACGCTCATGCACGCACTGCCAGCCATTTTTCCTCTCGAGCCAGAAATAATATCACACTCTACTCTTAATACAATCTAAAAGTCTAGGCGTAATTAAGACTCTAGTTTGAGGCAAAAATTGGAAGGAACATACCAATAAGTTTCATTTCTACACTCTCAGCGCTTCTGACTGTTGCAGGCTGTCATTTCTATATCGCCCAATCGGCGAAATCTATCACAAGATGACAGGCCTTCATCGGTGGCTTTGAGCAGAGAAATTCCTTTCAACGGCCTTATCATGGGTTCATTCCTGTTTCTAATGCAGTCCCACTGTGTTTGCTTCGATAATTTGATTTGGAGTACATATCAAATCGGATGTTGTGTTGGATATCCGGATGCGTTGATCGAGGATCGGTTGATCACACATGATCACATTTACCAGAGACAGTAGTATTAAATAATAATTGCGATAACTTTATCATATCCTCCAAACTTGGATTTAATTAATCACGCTGTTGGCTGTTGGCTATTGCCGATACGGCATGCTCCAGTAAACGCCATCATAGCGTTTTTATAGCTCTGTCAAGAGTTTGCTGCGATTCGTCTCATCGAAAATACGTGTGATTTTGAGAAATGTATCACGGTCCCCCATGTCCAAAGCACCAGAATTACAAGTGGTCGAACATGTTGTAAGTCATCTGAAGAACGATCATCGGACTAACTAATGTATTATGGACATCACAGCAGAAGGTGCTCGTCAAAACATATCCAAAACAAGGAAGACCCAATTTGACATGTACCCCAAATTAAAACTCGCACGCATGAACCCATGATCAGACTAGTGGAAAGGAATCTCTACACAATACAACCTCGAACCCGCAACAGATCTCGCCGATTGCCGCTCAAAGAAGTCGGAAGCGCTGAGAGTGGTGGAAACTTATCGACGAGTTCCTTCCAATCAGACTTGAGACTTATTAATGTCTAAAAGCCTTTGAATGGCATTGACATGGGAAAGTGATGCTCTTTAAGGTACGTAACTCTGGTCTCCAGCATTTCCTGCTTTTCTTCCTTTTAAAGTAAAATGTTTGTATAATTCTAATGCTTCTTCATCCATTCGACATTGATAGAAGAAACGAAGCCTTAATGCAAGGTTTTGTATGGAGTCTCCTGACCAACCACCCTCAAGTAATAGTTCGACAGATCTCGGCTATCACTCCTGCCTTAATAGACTTAATGTTCCTTTCTCTTGAATTGGGCGGTACAGGGTAACACCTGCTAACTATAGGACCCGGAATACAGTTACCATCAGCAAAAAATACAAAGCAATGCGGACCCATGATCATCCTTGAATGACAATTATTCACAAGAGTGTTCTATGAATGCTATCTTATCAGGCGCCTAACAGGATGCCCTGCAGGCGCCCGACTCGGAATTTCTCACGGGATCCTATTCAAGGATGCCGTGTCTGTCGGTGGATTTCAGGTGACACTTGCACACGATGCACACGGGAGATGATTTTGCATAGATGATAAAAATAATACGAAGACACTCCATCTTCTTTTGGAAATAATTGACATATATTTATCTCCTTTTCCTCGAATTACCGAGCTTCACCGCCATTTTCCACGTCATCTTTTAATAAAATATTTTCACCTCTTCTATTAGGGTAGCGCACATTTTTGCAACATTTTTGGATCAGTTTACCGTATTTCTGTGATGTATTGGCTGAAGGTGGTTAAAGGCTGCCCTATCTCACTTCGTTCAAGCAATTGCAATGACATCAACCACAGACACGTACGCCACTCAGATCTCTGCCTTAGCCAATGACTTTGATCTGTGCTGTGCTGCCGCTGCACTATTCTACTGGGATGACAACCACAAGCAAGGCTTCCGCGTCTATGCCACCTCCATCATGAGAGAATTTGTTGACGGTATTTCGTTTGGAAGAGGTAACATCGATTCTCATAAACCTCCTAGAATATTAATGTTGACATATATCGGCAGATCCTGAGGGAATATTATTTTACAGTGCCTTGAGCGATACAAGCAGCAAGGTGGGTACTGTCTATTATAATGTCTTCTACAACAGCGAGACTCCCATGGCCATTCGCGTTGATTTCCTTACTACAGCAGACGATAGTGAAACCCGCTTCGCTTCTGTATGTCGATCCTTTTCGCCACATTTCGCGCTCACTAACGACCTCTGTACCGCAGTTCTTGACCAAGGACGCTGTGAGCGACGCAAAATCAATTTGAGTCCTACACGTTTCTAACTTTGGCTGCTTAGAACAACATAGAAACCAACCTTCTTCAGAATGGCTCTGGTACTTGGGGTGAACAACAGATTGGCACCTGTTCTGCTAACATGTACAAGGTCACTGGCAGCAAGACTGTGACTCTTACGCTCGAGCCCATTGGCAAAACGGCGACTTTTGACGTCATTGATAATTCCAAAAAGCCCGGTATTAGTGAGAAAGCTTTTCTATCCTCATTTACGTTCTCCGCTTAGTGTACTATATATTGCAGATATCAACGGGGTATTCCATTTCAACTTGATCGATAGTCTCAAGGATACGTCTGTTGCCAACTATACCAGCGACAGGCTTTTGTTTTACCCCAGTGGAAATACTGACCAACTTGTCGGAGTGGTGTGTTTCTTTTGTTTTAGGCTTCCTTTGTTTCCTTTTTCTAATGCACTGGCATGAATTTAATCTAGTTCTTCCGTAAGTATCTTATCTGGCGAAAATGGCTATAAAATTTATCTATTGCATTTTAGCCAATGATCCCATCCCAATCGATGACTCGCATGCTTCGAATCCCCCTACCGCAACATGGAAATGAGGAGACTTTCTCTCTACTGACCTTCGACTGTTGGAATCCATCAGTGCTATGATTGACACTTGGAAGTAGTCAAGGAAGAATATGTCATGTAAATTCTACATCAAATACAAATTGTACTTTTATTATCATTATCCGCGACTGGCCAGACTGATGTTTGACGCCAACAGGTTATCATCAATGAGTAAATAGTGGCAGATGAGAGTAAAAGATAAGAGGAATTGATTTGGGAAATGTGCTTGAACGTATTCATTTACTAACAGGCACATCAGCAATTTATACCTGACTTGGCGCGAAATCGAATCTTCGTACTTCCAGAATCTGGGAGAAAACTTCAAGTTGTCAAAAAATCGTATTCTGCCTCCTGAAATCGTGCTAACGCATAAGCACTCTTCAAATGGATCTGAGCTAATTTAGATCTTAGAGAGCATAGATTGAGAATAGAGAGTGACTTGCCGGTCTTGGTGGCTCGGGTGCGAGACGGGGTTCGGCGTAGTAAGCGCCGAGGAAAGTGATGGGATCAAAAATGTGTAAGGGACAAAGACAAGAGCGTAAGCTACTGAAAAACTTCAAACCGCTCCGCAAAACGGGACGCGAGACAACGAGGGAGGGTTGAGATGACCATAAACGCAGAGACTGAATGCAATAAGCCAAACATAGGCTGGGCGCGCTGCTCATCGAACAAAATAAGATATACAAGAAAGAAAGATGATATGAAATCCGATTGCCGAAGACTGCCTTCTCCTGGAAGACCGTGCCATCGGAAAATAGAAGAGGAAATAGTAAAATTAGGATTAGTACAAAAAATTATGAAAACAACGAAAACATATATCAACGCCAAATTCGACCGGCCACAAAGCCAGCCCTCGAGGCCGTCGCTTCAGAGAACGAAGAGACGACACGCAGGAAGGTCATGACATCGAAAATTGAAATAGAAGTAGCAGGAAAATGAGAATAGAAATGGATCGTGCTCGGAGGTGACGAAAAAAAATGCAAACGGGCACCCCCGATTGCTGATGCGGTAGGCCTATGGATTAGAACGGAAAAAAAAAGAAAAACAAGGATCAAAGTTCAACTTTTTTTTAAAACAGACACAAAAGGAGCTATAAAGTTGCTTAAAAAAAATACACACCGTTGACATATCACTTGGAAACCTCCCTGTCGCTCAAGACCCCAATCTTGACGCTTTCGATGCTTAGCAATCAATGCACTGGCGCACCGGACTTTCAGGGGGGCATGTCCTTGAAGAGGCACAGACGATCATACCTCCGGCTCGGCAGACGAAGGAGGCGAAGGCAAAGAGGTCAGGTACGTGGGCGCCGTGGAAGCGTCCGTGTGAATGGTGTTGAGCGAGAACATGAACTACGTGGACGTGGGAGGCAGACCAGCTTGGGTGGGGCACGACCGGACCGCGCAGTGATGGTTCGGACCTCTTGTTCGCGGCCTCTGCATCCAAAGATGATGGTAGTCTGCGAGGAGGACGAATCGTTGTGCAGTGCTTCTTTTAGATTGTTGGAACCCGAAATCTTCGTCCCAGTTCTCGCACGGTTCTGTGCAAGCCACATGAATTGGAGTACAGAGCCAGATGAGGGATGAGGAATTTTACCAAAGGGGGTGGGGCTGGTCAATATTTGTGATTAGACGGACGTAGATACATAGTAAGATCGTACTGGCAATATACCTGGAACAAAGATTGGACAGTATCGTAACCTGTGTTGTGTCGTGTGGCTTCTTAGAACGTCAGTGTTGCAGCAGAGTGATTGTCGGATATTTTTATCTTTGTCTTCGAGCGTATGCTTGTTCGCGCTTATCGCTCCTCGTAATAAATGTGTTGTGGTTGGATACCAGAAAAATACACAGCGGTCACGTTTGTGATCTTTACGTAATCACAATCGGACTCAGATAAATGAGAACTTGGTTATTTTGTATTATATTCGACAGAAAAAACGGGTCAGGTAGACAAATCAATGTAAGCAAGAGACGAAGGCTAGTAGTACAAATATAAAAGAAAATTGATTACTTAGAATCGTTAGATGAGTCGATGACCGTGCAGCCAACGTGCGGCGTGACTTGGTGAAGCGACTCGGAAGACGCCGAAGCGGTGAAAGATATCATCTGGACCAACGCACAACAGTGGCAAGTGTGTCAGTTACATCCTTGCCCTCGGTGTAACCATTGTCATAGGGAATCTACTCGAACAATTATTAAGTAAAGTGTTGCTGGAAATAAAAAGGTTAAAAAACTCTATACCATGTCCACACGGGTCGTCTCATCTTCGTCAATGAGCTAAAAAAGTACCGCAGGATTTAGTATACTTATAAGCTAATAGAGAAAAAACACACCGCTTTCATCTTACTCGTAATAATTTTACCTTTTTCTTCCTCTTCCTCCGTTCTACCATGGGAAAACTCCAGCTCGAGCTTTGTCTCTTGGTCAAATGGACCATAAACACCTCCTATCTTTTCGTCTGAGGGGTTTGTGAACAGGGTTTCGTTTGTTCCTTCCAAATCCAGCTCAAACTTGACACCGTCAACAGCTACGATTTGAGTGTTGTTGGAATCCAGGATCTTGAGGTACACTGTTTGGGGGTTAGAGGAGATGGCGACCTGAAAAAATTAAATGACATTTGCATTAGGCAAATAAGTATATAATGTTAACAACGAGAGTAATTATTACATACCCCGCAAACCAGTGCAAGAGCGTTCTTGTTGATTATAAAAGTGACCTTTCGGCCACTGACAGTGGGTTTGGGGTGAGTCATATTGGAATGCAAATTACGACAGCAGTTGAAAGTGAGAGATAAATGTGATCTAGAGATAACTTTGACTTTAGGATGACCCTTTTATATTGCTCGAGAAGAGGCATAATCATAACTTGAAGTCTGGCCGAAGGTATTCCATTTGTCAATTCTAAAAATGTAACTATGGTCAGCTGAAGAGAAAACTCGCCTTACCTGGTTATATCCGAGATGATGAGTGAGCGCTTCGCCATGGTCAACTGAAAAACATCTTCCTATAATACAAGTATCCGAATATTCTACCACCTGATCGATCATCGATGCCTAGAACCACGCCAACGGCCGGGAAAAACCATACCAATCCTCTACAATGTTAGAATTTAAGAAGATGCATCATACTTCTATTTATTCAGGGTCACCAAACTTGCCCGTGAAACACTCAGTCAAAAGATTCCATGTCATCTATTTAAAATATCTCCTTGTTTAAAGGATCACCGAGCGTCACCGGAAATTTCCATGCCATCTCCGCTGAATCACTTCCTATCACTTCACCTTAAAGCTCCCACGTCAGCTATTTTTACACACCCAATTAGAGCTATAATACAAAAGTCGGTCTTGCACTATAATCTTACTAGTTTTCGAAGTAATATTATGCCAAACGTTTATGATAAGATTCAAGGATGCCGTGCCCGTCGGTGGATTTCAGGTGACACTTCCACACGATGCACCATACCCTTTGAAGACAATTATTCCCAAGAGTGTTCTATCTTATTAGGCGCCAATCAGGTGCCAATCAGGCGCCCGACTTTTAATCCAATAAATTTCGCTGTGTCACTGCCTGGTGAATGAGTGTAAGTGGAAACTGAGGACCAAAAATTACGCTTTCCCAAGACCAAAGTATGTGAAGGTTTTGGGTTAAGAATATAAGGAAAGATTTTGTCGCTTCTCATGACAAACTATCCGCAGAAGTTGTGTTTATTTACACAGAATAGTCCGCACTGGCAGGAGATCATGTCATATATAAGAAAAGACTGATTCGTCAACATTTGGTTCTGGAAGGTAACAAAATTAAAAGAGCTTCCAAGTTGAGTGAACGGTAAACATGTAACGATAGGAAATGGCGAGATCTGCTTATTAATTGAGGTGAAAATCCACCCAGATATTAGCCACAATATATTTATGCAAATGCCGCCGGATTAAAAGTAGGGCGCCTGATAAGAGAGAGTTCATAAGAATACTCGTGGTAATAATTGTCTTCAACGGATGATCTTTGTGCGTATATTATAATTTGGAAGAAACATATATATTGATCCATACTGCACTTCCTTCTTCCTCCCTGTAGCATTTATAATGGCTCCACTTTTTCAACCCGCCCGTATCAAGTCTGCTAAGATTTCTCTCCCTGCCAAATTACGTGCCAGCGCTGAAACAACGACGATAAAAGAGGACACTGCAGATGTAGTTGTGATATATGTTGAACCCAACACCAAAATTTCCATTTCCGGGGTATTTGTCCCTTATTTCTCGTTATTCGTCGCTCTAATACTTATCTAGTTTGTCACGAAAGATGGCGACAGTCGTCAAATGGTCTTTCCTGATATTTTCACTGGAGATTCATCCGAATCCGATGAGTCTGATGAAAACTATATTCTTGAAGGCGACAAAGGCACTACGCTTGTTAATGAGATTGATGAGGATAATACCAACGATGAAATTATCTGGGGGCCCTTCAAGGAGAAGAAGAGAGTAGAAATATCATCGGCATGGTATGACACCCCGAATCTTACGTCCCAGTCTATCAAAAAGGAAAACGAGGTTTGTCACATTCGTGTTTTTTATTATTAAATAATGACCAAGCATTCACCCAATCCGTGTAGTCTGACAGCGGAAAGACTGTGGTGGGAACCCTCGCTATATTTTCAATTACTCACCGATAAAATTACTCATATAGCTCCACATACATCGCAACGATGTCTTGCAGACCGTGGTTAATGTCACCCGCACTAAGTATGTATTCTCTTGCGTCCTCACTCTATGAAAAAATTGTGATATAATGTGATATATCATATAGGGTAGAATAAATATGTAAATTTTTAACATATAAGCCATAGCCCTCTATGAATTTGCGGGATCTTCGAGAATTATCAACATTGCGATGGGATTACAACAATGCTATTAATTATTTATTGCGAAGTTTAACTGGTAAGGTTTTGGATGATGAAAACGACTCATGGCCCAACGAACCTTGTGAAGAAATACCTCAGGCTGCGAAAGAGTGTTCAAGTTAAAGCAGTACTCACGATGTCTACCTTGTTCGGATGGTCGACATGTTGTATTTTTCGTAGAGATGGCGGATTCCGACGGTTGATCAGGCCTCAAGATGTCGCCAAGCGTTAATGAGAATAGTAGTTGAGTTCAAAAATGTGCACGAAAATGATAGAGGTTGTCGCGTCAAGCCTGGGGATTGGAGTAAAGAACTGGCCAACCTATATTTTCGTGTATCGTGAAATATGCCAAGACCAGAAACAAAATCGCTTACTATTTCGTGCCGTCTAAGAGGCATTGCCATGATCGGAATTTAGCCTGTTTAGTGACGTCATGATTCTCACGTCCACTTGCCGAGTCCGGCAGGAATATTTCCACTACATTTTCATCCTCATAATCCTTTTTTCTTCAACTATGTCTTCGATTACAGGAGCTCTTGGCGTGAAAGCCGCGTTTTATACCTTCGAGCCCCCAATACTGCGGCAGGACTGTGCCACTTGACGAAAACACATTGACGCTCTTTTACCGCTCTGGAAAGAAACCCAAGTCAGTTTCTCTTATTATTAAAATCTGACATCTTCTATGATCAGTACGAAATACTCAACGTGCCGGATTAATCGATTTTTCCAAGTTAAACACCACCAGCATCGGACTCATCCCTCATTTAGGCATGCCAACCAGCGTCTTTCGTAGGAACAAGAGGACGTTATCGATGAATCCTACCGCAGGGCTGGAAGGTTGGATCCCACACATTTTGACACCCTTTTCTCTCCTCTACCGTCTGGCATCATCGATACAATTCGCGAGAAGCTACTGCGGGGTCAATGTCGACAGAACCATTGGGGTCGAGTTTTACAAGCTCAATGTATATGGTAGGTATTTCGTGTTTTACTTTCCGCAGTAAGCTATCTCTTAACCTTGATGCACACTATCCAAGGCCAGGAGAGTTCTTCAAAATGTACATCGATACACCGCGCAGTGACACCATGTTTGGCCCGAAGTCGCCGTTGTCACCTCTGGCTATCGCATCACCCTCACTATGCTTCATCGACCATCCTCTGCGTTCTGTTATCATTGTGTCTTCTTATACCGAAGCAAACTTGCAGATAAACGCTGGATTAGCAGCTCTCTTAGCAAACAGCTCATTCCTTCCCAAGGAGGACTTGTAGGATTCGGTCTGTCCCACAAGTATCCCCATCATACTTGGGAGCAAGACCACGAAAGTATCCGAGTCCAAAGCATCTGTCATGGGGCTTCTTCCGATGTATTCCTCTACTCGCTGTACAAACCACACATCCGAGAACAACATCTCCATCCTGCTAAACGAACTCACTGATTATCCGCGGCTCACTTCAAGCCAGCTCGACGACGATACAGATATCTTGCAGTACCTCAGATGTGAATGTGACGGGGAATATGTCTATGACTATGACCATCCCAAGGTGACGGATATGGAGTGGATGGATAATAGGGATTGAAAGATGCCACCCCCACCGGTCAAACCTTTGACCGATTTCAATGCGTCCATGACCGTATATCGCGTATTTTGGTGACTCTTCTGGGCTTACTCACACTTTTGGCTCCGTTTGTCTGATCGCTGAAGTTGGACCTCCCGAAGACCGTCTTGCTTTCGAAGGCCATTGAACTACCTCGGGTTCCTCGTTCATCATACCTAGTACTCAACCTTCCTGATTCAAAGTTTTGTTTTGACACGTAGATACAATTCTACGGATTAGTATTATGTATTTCATGTCTATCAATGATCAATTAGCTGAAAAACGATGGTCCATTGTAATATTCAAGATTTAACGTTTGACAGATATTTTACTTGGTCGTTCAGCTGCCAAACAACTTTTCTCAGCGCCGTAAAAAATTGAAATGAAATGAAATCGGGACAATGTTTACGAATAGAGTTGTTGGCATTGCTTTAATTTGCATAAAAGTACTAATAATAATTTTGACCATTTCGAACAAAAAAGACAGAATAGTCAGAAACCGAAAAACTTGGCCTCAAGTCAGTGAAGAAGCCACCTCCTTCAACATAAAGGAGAAATGTCCTTTCTGTGCTGGGGCGGCCCGTCTGCATTACCTTCTCCAATGCTGAACTTCTTTGCCAATGACGAGATAGCGACATATGCATAACTATGATGCAAGGCATGATCGAGGCAGCATCTACTCGTGGCACTTTCCATCAACAGCTTTCTCACCTCTAGGTCGTTCAATGCACTGCCCAGAACAGGCTGCGCATCCAAAATAGATTGCAGCCATAGTGTCCGATCAGTGAACGGTGTGACATGATTCTCTGTAAAAATAATTGGATAAACACAGAGCGACGGCAGGGGAACAATGGTCCCAGGGAAGTCGAGGACACCGGTAATGTTATAATCATCATCAACCTGGGGTGGAAGCGTTAATAATCTGGAAGACATGCGAGACGACAATGTACCAGGATATTAGAACTTGACAAGTCATCGTGATTAACTACAAAAGGCCCATTTTCGTACTGTGGCAGAGAAAGTTTGGGCTGCAAGAGACGGCACTGTTGTACAGAACGCAAGTAGTCGCCATCCTCGTCCTCCGGATCGGCTAGAGCAAAGTTGTGGTTGAGCGACAATAAAGCAGAATGGTATTCTGAAACGGTGCTGAAGGGTCCTTTGATTGACGAAGCCTCATAGATTTTACCACGTTCTTCAGGATAGACTATACCGGAATCGAAATATTCGGCAATAGAGAAAGTTCCACTACCCACAGGTTGTTCCTGAAGGGTACCAATCTTGTCAAACTGCAATGAAGCTACAGTGTTTCAGAAGTGCAGAAAGAATCGCGATAGAAAGAATTAGCATACCTAGCTGCATGATGAAGGCTGCTAATTGCTGAAAAACCATCTCTGCAGCCACGCTAGTTTGTACGTACTGCTCATCATCCTCCTCAGTGTCTTGTAGATCTAGAGCTCGGCCAGGAAGGCATTCCATGAGGATATAGGACGACCTGACGTCGTTTCCCTTGTCCGATTTCCTGCAACAGGCGAACACTTCTGGCACGGGAATAGAGGTGTGGAGCTTAATATACTTGAGGGTAGCGGCATAGGATTGCATTAGAATGTCAGACGCATCCTCGGACGAGCAATTATAGGTCAATGGACAACGCGCGAGCCACGTTATACCATCAGCGAACACAATCTCGAAGAGGACGTTAAACCCTATTAAATCAGATTATGTTTAGGATCCCTGCGTGTCACTCACTTTACTCACCTCCAACGATTGTTCCACCAAGCCTGCACTCAACATCAGCTTTCAAGCGAGATGCAGCAGCGCACAGTCGCTCTGTGTGAATTGATGAGACAAGTTCATTGAAATGAGCGTCAGCCTCATCGTGCGGATGGTCAGACATTCTGAGGCAAGGTCACACGTCAGAGTGGTTAAGGTAGATGACTAAGCTTTAACGAGGACAGGTAACGTAGGTCGGTCATCGGCACTGATGGCTTTGACAATGGTGTGCCTCCCTGCCACACCTCACTTCACCTACCAGCGGTGTCCATTTTCGTTCACGGTCTCTAACATTTCTCAGGTACAGCACTGCTATCAGCAGTACATTTCATTCATTCTAACCTTTCTATTGGAAACGAGGCGTTGAATTTTTGCTCAAGGTAAACGGGCGCCGTTGTTGTTCTCCCCGGCTTCCATTGTCATGAAGCCTTACGCTGACACGTCGATGGCAGGTACCTCCTGTCAATAGTAGAATGCACTCGCACTAGCCTCTAGAGGACCACAACGGACAGCCTTACAGCGATTTACATTGCCGTTTGCACACGAATGGTGGGAAAACGTGTTTGTCCATGTCTTGTCTTTGACCGTGCCTGATACATTCGGAGCTACAGAAGACTCGCTTTCCCCTATTTCACCCCCAGAAAAGCAGAAATCTGGCATCCAAAACAAGCAGGTAGAACAATCGACCTTAGGAGCCTTTTTTTCAATCTCGTAAAAGCAGAATGAGTGCAGGGATGACCATGAGCCGAGCAACCGCCGAACACTCACACCAACCGATGTAAACAACTTTCAGCAATGTGGTTGGGCAAACGGCAATGTAAGTCACTGTATTGTTACCTAAAAAGTAAACTTCTCATGTTGTAATATGTTTTAAGAATTTCGATGCTGTGAGTGTCAGAATGTTCTATATAAGCCTAGGCTCCATCTCTGGTCGTTTTTCCACCGCTCTACCATTCCTGGTCGTCTATCTGTGGTTCTGACTACGGCTGCCCGCTCTAGCTCCCTGTTTTCTCAGTTATTTCTATGCGTGAGTTCTCCAGGATCGTGTACCTGATGTAAATCCTCTCAATTATCGTCGACAGCACAAACTCGAATACTTCTTTTAGCCTTGGTCGTTGGACTCGCACAACTTGCGAGCGCCGTGGACTTCAATCAATGTCTTGTCAGTATCAACAACATGACCATTGATGGAAAATTGGACAATCATGGCCGCCCCCTTCCAGCCTCGACGAACAATGCGACGGCGATCACATACAATTTGTGCGTCTCGCAATGTGGAGCAGATCAGGAGTCTTTCCAATGGTCTGTATTCTCGCAGCAGTTCAATGCATGGCTCCTGCCTTGGCTTGCACTCATCTCTCAATTACCCTTTGGAGCGAACGACATCGCGATCAACTTGGCGTCCATGTGCCTCACTGTTGGTTCCCCCACCCTCGCAGCATACTCCCTCGCATTAACCGCCCTCAATGGCCGATGGATCGCACGGCGGTTTTGGAATTATCGCGATGCAAATGTTCACAGTGCAGTGCGGGTGCTAAGTAGCTTGCAGCAGTCACCTCTCCGCATTTCAGATGACGCGGGGCTTGCGTTGCTTATCATCCTTCCTCAGAATGATCAATGGTGGCAAGAACTAGGGAAGTCCCTTCAATACACCCATACATGGTCAATCTCCTCGGCATCATCCATTGCATGGGTCGTCATTACATACATTTTCACTCTTGTCGATTATTTTACGCAGAGTGCTGACACAAATCACAATACCAGTGGAGGGTCCGTGGGAACCCTCTGGCTTTGGCTACTCCCGATCGCCTTTGGATGGCTCCATCTCTCCCCAAAATGCGATTCCACGCGTCTCAACGAGGCCGTGGAAACGGCCAATACCCGCGCCTATGTTGCAAATACAACCAATCCCCCAATCATAGCTGTTACGAAAAGGCACACCATTGGCCTCGACTTCTCAACAACAGATGATGTAAGGTTACACGAGCGCATTACTGCCCCGATTTTCAATTACGCCCGGTTTCTTCCTTGGGTTCAAGCAGTCATGGTGGTATGTGACAAATTCGATAATGTCTGCGATCGGAACCTACAAGATGAGGAGATTGCTCCAGGAATAACCTGGCGTCACCGAAAATCTGGGGGGATGGGATCAGCTGACCGCTCAGCAGGTGACAGACTATTGTCGCCCGAGACCTGGGAAGAGGCGCCGTCCTGAATGGCGACTCGATGGTTCAGTGTTTTCCCGCATGCTCATCACATCTGCTTTGGCGCTGATGTTGCAGTGGGGCACGACGGGTGCAGCTATAGTCGTTGTGTGGTTCACACCAACCATAGGTGAGCTTGAGACCCTCTTTCGTGTTGTTCATTCATTGATAGCCTTTTGTTATGCTAGGCTTAGGCTGCCGCTCATTGTCCTACATCGTATATGGGGGTGCTTCCACTTTAGTTTGGATGATGCTTCTTACCTCGAGCATCCTTACATTCTATTCCACTGATGCCCCGGCACGGCCGTACCCTGGATTTCTTACCACCCTGACTTTCCGATCCCGAGTCATCCGTCGTCTTGCCATCTGCCTTCGCCAAGGGGGGGGGGAATAATTGCAGGAGGGAACACACTGTTAATCATTGCCACGAGCGTCTTCCAGTTCAGTGGTTTCTACGATCGCTGTTATTGTAACAGTAGCGCCTTTCGGCTTGGGAAGGGTGCATACAGCGTGATTTCCCTCATGTACAGTGATGGAAAGAGCATGTTAACATCATGGATTAGTGGTATCGTCCTCGCTATCGTGGCGGCCGTCGGCTTTGCAATTCGTATTGGGCTTCTCATTAATTCGGCATCTACCCTGACGAAGAAATACCCCAGAACTTCTTGAAGATGGGTTTCGGCAATGATTATGACATTCTCTCTGATTTACCGGTTCGCAGTCTATACCTAGTGCACTCTGTTTCCTTTCCTTAGTCGTCTACAAATTATCCTATTCACTATATACGTCTTAGATGGTTCATCGGCAATATGCTAATTATACCCTGCTGGTCCATGTAGATTGCAAATCTAGTATTCACATTCATCTCCCGTCATAAGTATTCCTCCTAATGTGACGCGACCATGGTTCATAGTACCCCAGTTGAGCAAAATCTTCGAGTTGGGTCACAAAATAAATTTCAAAAATCATTGGGGATGGATAGAGGACAGTAAATGAAACACCTCAATGCAAAAATCATGAATTTTGGTGGTCTGGTTTAAAAGTTATACCCAAAATACTGTAAATACAAAATTTGCAGTTTTTCATCCTAGTTTGGACACTAAAAATCAGGTTTTTCATGCAGATAGCTTTCAACTATATTCTAACAGCCAAATAAAATGGTTTTGTGATTTTTAGCATCTTACATAACTGCCAGAGAGCATAATACCCCAATCAGGAGGATTACTAAGTATATCTCACTCACCACGCCTCCAAAATTCTTAATTCTTGTTGCTGCTGAATATTTATAGTCCCCTGAACTTGGGAATAGAGAAAAATAAATTTTCAGAGGCATGAGTGAGCCATCATATAACAGAATGTCAAAATGCCAAGTGTGTATGTGATTGTTCAGAACAATCACGTGTAACAATGATAATATACATGTGACTGTTGGCGATGGCTCCAGCCCCAAAATTATCAAATCAAATCTCTGTCCATGATGAAGTGCTTGTAATTTCAATTGGTAAAATAAGCATCACATAATATTCTCCAGTTATGTATTACATTGAGACTTACTGTTTCTTTTATTCTGGCTGTGACTGTTTTTCCATCATCTCAGCCTTTCTCTCTACTAGTGATGGTCAAGGGTAACCCCGGGGTGGAATTAGGCTGACCCTTACCCTTACCCTCCAAAAACCCTTACCCTTGGCTGAGGGTAAGGGTTTTGGAGGGTAAGGGTAAGGGTTTCTGAGGGGTTGGAGGGTAAGAAACCCCAGCAGGGTTTAGTGCAAGGGTTTGGTCCAAATCCTTCCTCAAGCTTTGTAATCCAAAGGAGCCTTCAAAGTAGCTATTATTTAAAACATGTTCAGGGTGTTAAAGGTGTTTAGCAATAGATTTTAAATGAAATAGAGAGGGTTTGACTAGTATTTTAAGCTACTGATTGTTGTGAAAGCAGTGAGGCCTCTTTAGATTGCTTTTTCTCTGATTTAAAGTCAATTTTATAGATACACAACAGTTAGATCACTCTGATATCAGAGAAATAAAAATTCCCAAAAATACCCTGACCCCTCCAGAAGGGTAAGGGTTTTTCAAGGGTCAAAAAATCTGTACCCTGACCCTGACCCTCCTTACCCTTACCCTTGTACCCCAGGGGTTTCCCAAACCCCTGCCCATCACTACTCTCTACTCCATGTATTACATCTACAAATACAAGCTGAATATTATAGTACATAGAATCATGGTAAGATCTCACCTCAATGACTAAGGGAGAATGACATGACAATTTTCATTACATATATCACAAAAATTGAGAAAGAAACTAAACACCAGAGGCATAGCCACATCATGCATTGTTATTAATCAGTTTGGTGACAGGATTTTGTTCAGTAATGTTGTTACTTGAGTTTCTTATGTAACATAATTGATTGTGACTGTTCAGAACAATCACGTGTATATTTGGTGCTTGAAAGTCCGGTCTTAAAACTGCAAAAAATTGTTAATTGGATTGACTTGGACCAGTTAAAAGCCGAAAAAGACTGGTCTTGATGAACTAGTCTTTGTAGTTAAAGCAGGTATAAGCCTGTATAATTTACTATGAATGTAGCTCTAATTTGTCCCTTTACAACAAAAAATGAATAAAGACTAGCTGAGAAATAAATAAAACTGTACATTTTACTAATATTGTTGTAGAAAATCCAAATATTAACAGAATTAAACATTCTTTCTCTAGTCTATCTGCCAGTAGTGTAATCATAGCAGCTTTTCAGAATAACAGATTTTAATAAAGAATACAAATTACAATTAGAATCATCACTGCTAGAACTCCATGGGAAGTTGTTCTTGAATATAAAAGCCATTTGGAGCTTTCTTACAATGTTTACTCCACTCAGAATAATCAACATCATGATGCACATGATTGTTCTGAACAATCACATGCATGCTCATTAAATAATTATTATTTATTCTTTGATCCAAAAATCATCATGAAATTGGTAAGGAAAATGCATTTCCATTATTCCTTTTCTTTGCTCCACCAAGCTGTGCCTTTGGTTTTGGATGAAATGGAGTGCTTGTACCTGATGACCTTGGGAATGCCAGTGGTCAAAAACAAGTGTATTGGACTTTTGATAAAACCAAGGTCATTGACAAACTCATATCTAAAAATTTCATGTGTATAGAGACTAAGATAGTACAAAAATGTAATATGGCTGCAATTGGTGAAAATTTATTGGTTGCTACGTGCAAAGAGTCTTGTTATGATTTGTTGCCAAAGCTGTCTCACAGGTAGAACAATGAAAATAGTCATCTCAACTTCAGGATAAAATATTCTGAGCTCAGCTTTAGCTGATCCAAGCACAGCTATGGCCATCAACCGGAACACCATATACCACAGCTATGGCAGTAAGGTACAGATGAAGGATTTTACTGACTCTGTTATGTAATTAACTTGGGTATTTTCATGGTAGCATACATACACATGATTGTTCTGAACAATCACATGCATCATGATTATGTTAGCCTGGTATGGTTCTGATACCATATGTAATTAACTCAGCATGCATGTGATTGTTCTGAACAATCACATGCATCATGATTATGTTAGCATGGTACTTGTTATGGTTCTGATACCAGGAGCATCCAAAAGTTGGTATATCTTGCAGAAGTTTCAGGAAATATTGCATATAAAGTTTTGGTAGAACATTATAAACTTTACTTTGTGTCTATTCATTCATGATTAAGTGGCATCAATGCTTTGAAAATACATATTGTATAGGCTTCAATGAGGCTCTTTGGGCCTGTACCATATTGGTTCATTGTATGGCATCTCAGAAACATCTCAGAATATGAAAATGCTCAACTTTTGGGGGTTCCTGGCATTGCAACCACCAGGCATTATATTCCAGTGCCTCATTTGGTTTTTGCCTATATTTGGAAAGACTGAGACTGGGACTGGTTCTGGTTCAAAGTACTCAAAGACCAGCTTTCTGTGGTTTTAGGACTGGTCTGAACCAGGCATGGTCCAGACCAGTTCATAACCAGTCCCAGACTGGTCTTTCAGTATTTTGTCTAAGAATTTCAGTCTGTTCTAGGTGACGCCTGGAGTGGCTGAATGCTAAATTTTGTCCACTGTGTCCCAGGTCACACCCCTGGACAAATCAATCAAAATGATACAGTATATGTGATGATGTGTGACTATTTGGGACTGCTGACGGTTGCCTGCGGTCATTTATAGGCTATGTGTGACAATGTGTGACTGTTTTTAAGCATATAGAATTAGTTATAGGCATAAACATTTCATTCTGAACCTTTGAAAGCTGTGACACAGGGATACCTGTGTGTATTTTTAGGGCCCAAAAGACTGGTTTAAACTGGTTTTTGGTTGGTCTTCAAGTTTGCCACATAGAGATGGACTGAGGACTGCACCACAGTTGTGGTCTTTGAGCAGTCATGATATTTTCTGGTCCTGATCGGTTATAGTCCAGTCTGGTCTTAAGGTTTTTCCAGCCTTGGGACTATTGTATGCTTCCTTCTGGATCATGTGATCATATGCATGTGATTTGTGGGACTGATCTGACAGGATGACTAAGTGTACAGCCACAACAACTTCATTGTCACAAGTCGTTTCCACTGCTGATATTCTGCAAATGAGTAAATATGTTACATTCTGTCATACGTGACTCCGGTCTGACTCCAACGGAGTTGTTTCCGGTAGTCTGTACTCCTTTCAGTACTCTCCCTTGTTTCCACTTCTACTCCACTTACGTCCGACTCTGAGACTTTTCCATAT
The DNA here is from genome assembly GCA_015039465.1 of Phlegmacium glaucopus. NCBI lineage: Eukaryota > Fungi > Basidiomycota > Agaricomycetes > Agaricales > Cortinariaceae > Phlegmacium > Phlegmacium glaucopus. The sequence goes on along the minus strand of MU129998.1, from coordinate 6,350 downwards.
CATTCCGACTCTTCCGATGTCACTCCAAACCCATTACCACTTCTTCACCTCTACCACTATTCTTTGTCATCATCCTTCCCACCATCAGTCAGCATACCCGCCATGGATTATTGACCCAAGAATGCAGGACCTTTCCGGGAGCAGAACGCAGCACTTATATTTATCTTTTATATTTTGGTTGCTATTCCTTTATTTATTTAAGTACTCAAAACTTGTATGTTTTCCCTCAGTTCGAATATCAACTTAGTTCCTCCTCTTGTTTTTCCTCTAAGTCACTGAGGTCTTCCGACTTGTTACTTTCCTCTTCCGTTCCGAAATCAGGACACCTTAGGAGCTGGGCGGCACAGCACACACGCTGAGGCCAACGTCCTTTCCGGGTTACTGTTCCGGTTCCGTTCCAGAGTAACTCCGACGTGACTTCCTTGTTTTTAAACTTAACAAAATAAGTAGATACACGCCCATTTTGGCTTAATGTGGAAGCAACCTGGGCCATGTGATGTATCAACATCACTTTCTCACATGGTATCAGATTGGTGGGATCCTGGCGGCTATGGGAAAATTGGACTAATACCAGCCTGTTGTCAACCACAGTGGACATGACCTGAAGCATCAGTCTGATGCTAGCTTAAGTCCCAGCTCCAACCTACAGTGGTGATTGCATAGAAGGGACCTTGGAGAATAGAGATGTTCAAAGCTGGGTGCATCTCACATCTCGCATCTTGCATTTCACATTTCATCAGCTTATATAACATAAAATTTGAAAGGCTGCTTGTTTGGGGGCCTCCGGCCTGGACTAACCAACCAGGTACCGGTCCGGGATTCTGTTTCCCAAACCACCTTGGATGTCAATTTTTTTGTTAAGGCCATCACAGGTGGACTAACTAACTTATGTAATCAGGCACCTGCCTAAATATAGAAAAATGACATCATCATGATGCCCACTTTGCTCTCCATATGCCTTTCAATTTTATTCGATGTTGAATCAAATAAGATTGAGTACCATCAAAATAGGTCTAATAAATAGTTCTATAATTAGTATATCTGCCCATACTATTCATACAATAATTTCAATAACATGAAAATATATTATATTGAATTATTAGTACAGAATGCATCAGGATGCCATGTATATACTGAACTATGTAGCTACACAGTCAACACAGATCCATCCACCAATGTTGATGGGGAAAGCGCAGGGTGGGCATGAGCTTGTCACTGCCATGTCACATCTCTGTTGTGCTAGTTGCCTCCCTTTTGTTATCCCTGTAGCTGCAGCCAGTCCCTCCGTCCCTGCATCCCTGCGATCATATTTACCCTGTGAGCAGCTCACAGTGGTAGTGAGGTTGTTGTTGTGGCTGTTGTTGCTAATTTTTTGGGTTCATTTCATACTGTTGCTGTTTGTTGTTGCCTGTCATTTAGGAAGAATACAACCTAAAAATTTAAATAACTTACTTTGTGGAGGAACAAGCCATGAGCCTGAAAGAGGGGAGGAAACATTGAGGAAACAGTGGAGAGATGATGGATGTAGCTAAAGGAATGTCGGTCAATGTGTGGGCATGTTTGCAGCATACATTGAAGGACTTGAAAAAAAAATCTAAGTCAGATGACACTAGGTGGGAAACAGGTTGACACAAGTGCACAATTGCACAAGAGTGTGCATCATTACACACATGCATGCATTTACACAGCTTTGTAAGCAGGAATTTGATGGAGGGCTATTTAATTCTATTTTTGACACACTTTCTTCAATTTTATTTGAATCAATTCAATCTACTTCAGTGTGATTTTCACTGGGCATGAACCTGTGCCTTTGGCATGGCTCCGCTCCGTTTCACTGGCCTACAGCATGGATTCAGGGCTTGCCAGCCCCTGGACCCCTGGCTGCATCACAACAGTGGACACTGTCTCTTATGTCAATAGTGGACACTGTCTCTTATCCCAATAGTGGACACAGTAACTTATCCCAATTTTTTTTATCCCAGTAGTAGACCCTATCTGATATCCCAAGAGTAGACTCACCCAAGCATCTGATGTTGGAATATTCTAGAACATTGCATGCTAGTCACGTCATATTGCATCATTATTGTGTAGTGGTATGTTGACCAATAGCGGATACAGCTTGTAGATTACTATCAGTAGTACAGCCACAGCTTGTAGAGTATCTAAGCATATCAATGAGGAGGGGACTCCTCATCAGTGTGAACCAATACTATCACATATTCCTGCCCTCGTCTAGACACCTAAGTTTAAGTGTTCAGACAAGTTTTAGTTCTTCATGCTGACACAAAAATTCAACATCTGAGAGTATTTCTATCACCCATCCACTCTCTCAAAAACTCTCTAAGGCATTTTTATAAATCCTACCCTATCATTGTGGTATTGAAACATCTAAATAACTCAAATAAATTTATTTTATCTCTTTTTCCAGTACTTTACAGTGCCCCATGTAGTGATGCCAAAGTTCAGTTCTGAACTGATGCAAGAACCGAGAACTGAAAGAACTGAACTGTTGGTTCAGGTTCAGTTCAGTTCAGTCCAGGGATTTTGGGCTGTTGGTTTGGTTCTCGGTTCTCACATTTCTAAAATTTTGAGAACCGGGTTCAAACTGGTTCAAACTGAACTTTCTGTCAATATTTTTTTCTAATTTTCCTGTGCAGAATTGAATTTAAAATCTATAAAATATTGTTAGGTGCCAGACAAGTGCCAGAACCCATATTTTGGGGGTTGGAGTTTTAAAAATCTCATTGACTCTCAGCTATCAACAAAACACAACAATGCAATGTGAACAACACCAGTGATAATGATGCTAACACCAACAACTCCTCACTAGGGAAGTTATTTTTGGTGAGTTTCTTGATTTAATTGTTACAATATGACTATGAAATCACACAGGGATGACAACAATAAGCACAACAACAATAATCACAACAACAATTAGCACAATGATAACAGACATGGACAGTACCCCTTCCAAGGTATTTTTTCAGGTTTTGATTTATTTCTAATGTAGACTATGACAGGTAAATGATGACAAACAAAGATGCTGAATGGATGACAACAAATGACAATGAACAAACAAACAATGAATGCCAAAAATGGATGAACAAACATAAACAAACAACAACAAACAACAAACCAAGGACAATGAATGGACAAATGCCGAGCAGAATGATGACGAGCACCCCTACTACCTTGGCTGGTATTTTTTTTGAATTTGAATTTAAATCTAATATAACCTACTTGTTACATTCCGTTATATGTTACTCTGGTCCAGCTCCGTTGGAGTTGTTTCCAGTAGTCCATACTCTGCTCCAGTACTTTCCCTTGTCTCTGGTTCTATTCCTCCTACGTTCGACTCTGAGACTCTTCCATATCATTCTGGCTCTTCCGACATCACTCCAAACTCATTACCACTTCTTCGCCACTACCACTATTCTTTGTCATCATCTTTCCCACCATCAGTCAGCATACCCGCTATGGATTATTCACCCAAGAATGCAGGACCTTTTCCGGGAGCAGAATGCAGCACTTATATTTATATTCTATATTTTGGTTGCTATTCCTTTTATATTTAAGTACTCAAAACTTGTATGTTTTTCCTCAGTTCAAATATCGACTTAGTTTCCTCCTCTTGTTCATCCTCTAAGTCACTGAGGTCTTCCATCTTTCCATTCTCTTCCAGTTCCAAAATCAGGACATTGTAGGAGCTGGGCGGCACAGCACATATGCTGAGGCCAAAGTCCTTTCCGTCACTTGTTCTGGTTCCGTTCCGTCCGGTCTGGAGTTACTCCAACATTTTCCCTTTGTGAGGAGGGATTTTCCCTACCTCGAATTATGACTATTTTAATAATTTCAAATTCATGTTACATACACGGAATTCATACCGTGTTACATTTCCCAAATTTGTACGTTTCCTATTTTATCAATTTCAAATTCATTCCCCTTTTGGAAATTACTCCGAAATTACACAGTCCATTCTTACATACAAATTTGTTACCTCTCCGTTTTTGTTCTCGGATCTTAGATTCCCATATATCCATTTTCAAAACACAGTACTACAAACTAAAGGTATAAAAAGCTGTAGTTATATTGTAGTATAAATATATAACCAATAACAAAAAAGACATATAACCAATAACAAGAAAAACATAACAATTCAGAACATAAAAACTTAACAATGGAGAAATTTGATATCAAGAAATAAAAAAACAACAAATTCGGAACATTAGAGTTGACGGAGTCAACTCCCCCCTATATACTCGCACCCGGAAACTATTCCTCACAACTGGAGCCCACCGCGAGGGGCTAATTCCATATTTTGTTGTCAAGTCAGCACATCAGCATCCATCATCTCGAAAACCCACAGTCGTTACCACGCCCAGCCACGTTGATCCACATTGATCTACAATCGCATCACATCTGATCAGGAACACCCTTCACATATCACATATCCGAATTTCGCCAGCGTCAAACTAAGCATCGCAGTCAATCGCAGATCTCATTTCACCCTTTCAGGGTCTGTATCGTCAAAGACATCCTCGCACATCGCTACCTAACTATTGGACTTGGAATCCCAATCGATTAAATTCCCATTGATATTCGTCCACATACTATCAACCCAAAATAGTTCACCAAAGCCATGGATTCATTTTTCAAAATGCCGTCTCGATACGATCCGTCCGCGCCCAAATTTGACGGAAAACCATCTTCGCTCATCCGATTTCTTGATGAAATTGCTCAACTAGGAACTCAACATGGTCTCAGCCAAAGAGAGCTTATTATTTGGACCATCCGTTATGCACCAGATGAAGAATACGAGTTATGGAGCATGCAGACATCAGCAAATATGAGTAATTGGGCAAATTTCAAGGCAGAACTCATTAATTTGTATCCCGGAGCTATAGACAGCTGGAAATATTCGATATCGGACCTCGAGAAACTTGTAGAAAATCAAGTACTCGCCTCAATCAGGAACCAAGACGAGTTCGGACAGTATTACCGGTCATTTCTGCGTATCGCCATGTATCTTCAGTCAAAATCAAGACTCAGTAATCGAGAAGTTAGCAATTATTTCCTTCGAGGCCTTCAAGCGAACCTCCGAGCCCAAGTACGACTTCAATTACGCATGAAAAGCCCATTCCATCACCCAGACGACCCCTGGCCACTCGAAGACATATATTTGGCATCAATTTTCATTCTCACATTGTCGACTATCACGGAATCTAGGCCCAAGATCAAAGTACAAGAAGATTCAATCAAATCCTCGACATCGCCACCTGTCCCATTGGATTCAACATTCAAAACACGTCCATCTATGAATTTAGCCACTACGCGCTTACCCCAGTTCGTCGCACCTATGCCGTTTCGATCCAAAACCCTCGATATAGTCAAGCCATCAACTCAAGAAATCATACCAGAGATTCCGAATGTCTGTGAATCCAAGCCGGAAACACGTCCCAGCCCAATACACTTGAATAGTCAACCATCCAGAGGTCCCAGCACCTATCCAACGTCACTATATGAAAGCCTATGTTTATTTTCGGTTGCTACTAGCTTGAAGACTCAACAAGCAAGCAATATCGAGTCGACAATTACCTCGTCGCCATGCCACACATCGTCAAGCCCCTCTCTGCCAACAACGCAGCAGAAATCATCAAGCAAACTCGCTACCGGTTCATTTCCGGAGATCACAAAGACCCAACAGGCCATTGACGGCCTTATCGAATCGAAGATTGTTTCGCCGCTGCAAGACACCAAAATATCAAATAAATGATCTATTAGTACAGAAGTAGTACTCGACGCATCACCACCATTTACCAATCCCGAGATCGCATCCTCAAAAGACTTACCAAACGAATTGCCAAACGAATTATTGACTTGGCCTAGGCTTGTACGCCATCATGAAAAGATGGGCACGCTGAAGGGCACATATAGCAATAGTAATGCCAGTACCACAGTTCAAAATCGTCTCAAAGCATCTCCACTCGCCGTACCCTGTCATAAGTCACCCCAAGTATCTATCATTTATCCGAAATCACACGAAACCGCTGCACGCCATATGAAACAAATCAAATACGCACCAAATTCCTGGATCACACACCGTTTCCAGTATCATCGAGCCCGCGTCAGGTAGTTCATCGAGCCCAGCAAAGTCCCATTTGGAATATTTGATAATATTCCTATCCGTTGATGTAACTGCACAGAGGTTGTTGAGAAAAGGTGTATTTTCAAGATTATAAAATCTCTACTCAAAACAATCACTCAATCAATACTTTATACAATCTTAATAATGCAAGTTGGGTTTTCTAGAAAGTATAACCTTTCCAATATTTTGAATTCACTTCAACTAA
>MU129989.1:496259-513653 GCA_015039465.1 Phlegmacium glaucopus | reverse complement strand
CATACTGGCCTTGGTCGAAAACCTCCATAACGAGCGCTGGGCACCTTATTTCACCTTATACCGTAGCCTATTTCTTATTTCTCCCCCCTTGATTATCCGTTTTTTGCACCTAGCAGGATAGCTATCGAGCTTGGTATATTTCATATTCACATTTCGTCTTCGAATACCCACCGTATTATATTCAGCATCTTCTCTTTCATTCCTTTGATAATTTACCCAATCATAGAAGGCCTTCAAAATATGTTAGAGCGTTGGGAAAGGTCAGTCCAAATATTGGTGGGCCGAGATGGCTATAAGACGTTCCCTTCCCCAATCGGGGAGGGCATGGGTCAATCAGGCCAACCCATTTTTTTTCCATTTTTTCATCGACACCTTTCAAATCAACCAGATACGCATCGACGCACACACCTAACTCGTGTATAGCTTTGAACTAAAGTCGTAGCCTAATGGCGGTTTTAGCGTCTGTTAAGACTAAACCCAACAACTCCTCCAGCAGACAGGGGTGAACCTCCTCCTCCTGCAGCACCCCGTCTCATCCCCTCTTCATCTAACCCCGCCTCTTCCAAAATCTTCTCGACCTCGGCTAAAATCGGTTTATATGCGTCTAATGGCACACGATAAAAGTGATCAGAGGACGCCCAAGTTACATAAAAACCAAAGCTAAAAACAAACGTACTATATCGTTCTTCAGCAAGTGTGAATCCATCTCTACGTAGTTGCTTCCCTTGATTATCGCTGTTGCCATGGGCTTTTTGAGTCCAGTATTCACCTGGGAAGTGCGGGTTAGGGTCAGAAGAATATAAAAGAGGCAGAGAGAGACTACTAACGTGAACGAGCGTAGAACATGGCTAACATTTCTCCAGGCAACGGAGTACTTTGGATATCTGCCGGTGAACATGTGTGATCCTTCGATACGCCCATGAAAGCCGTTGCTCGAGAGCGAAGTTCATCCTGAAGACAAGAAATAGTTATAGAAACGTGAAGAGCCGCGCGTTGGATGGGGAGAGAATGATTTTTTTACCTGAGATAATTCGGCGGGCTCCTCGTCAATAAGCTGAACTCGTTCGATTTTTGTTGTTGATTGATCCACCCCCATAATTTTGGCTGCGTTCTCCACAACTTCCTCCTAGTCAGCCTCGTCATGCTCAACGTCAGTATCATCTCCATCTCTCTCTTCTTCCTCCTCATCGTCACCGTCATCGTCATCATCGCTATCATCGTCCTCGTCCTCGTCGCTGCTACTTTCTACACCACCATCCGGGATAACGACATCACTCTCCTTCAAACAAGGATACTTGTCCATTTTATCCAATTGAAGTGCGTAAAGATCATCCAAAGTATATTCGCGTGATCCGCGTTCATAGATTCCTCCATATCTATGAAGTAAAAAAAATGTTTAACTCCCGGATTTTCAGGTGACAGGAGAGGAGGCCTCCCTTACATGTAGAGTGTGTTTGGAAGAACTGCTAACATGGCGTTATATCTTGGCAGAGGAGTTGTGAGCAATGGATCAGTAGGATCAGGTCCGTCGAGTGTCGCTGTCTTAGGGGTCTCGGGGGCAGCAGCGGGTGGCGGAACCTGTGATTTTAGGGTTTCGACAACTTGAACTTACAATGGAAAAAAAGGATACATACCTCGTCTTCGGCTTCATCGTCTTCCTCTCCACCGCTATTCTGCTCCTTCCACTTCACATCTTTATCCTTTTGTTTTTTCTTTGCGCCTTTAGACTTGGCACCACCCTTTGCTTTTGGTTTTTTCAACGTCATACTGCTCCATTTCCCCTTCCCACTGAGTCGATATCCGTACCTATCAAAAAAAAAAGAGAAGAGAACTGATCAGCCCCCATAAAACGTGTATAAAAAAAGAAGGCAACTTACAAATCATTCCAAAAAACACTTTCCAATGTCTCTTCGTTAGTATCTTCATCTGTAACACCTCTAAAAAGGATCCCCATCCCTTTCCTGCCCATAGAGTCATCGTACAACCACTACGAAGAGAAGGGGCGTATGCGTCGGATGCGCGTTTACGTCGTTCCCATTTGATCGTTAGTTGAGTTTGAGGTTGCTTGTTAGGCACTTTCGATGTAGTTTTCGGGGGTGCATTAACTGGTTTCGAGGCAGGACTTGGATCTGCAGTGGCGGGTAATGTGATTCTTGGGGAGACATTGGTTAGCATAATGATGCAAGGGTGCGATGTGGAAGAAGATGTGTATTACTTCAATAGCCAGGTATGATCGAGCATTACGCCAACTGGACGTTTCCCTTTTGCGTATTCCTTGCAATATCCACCCAATTCCTTAGTTGTTAAGTTCGCAAGTCAAAACTTGTAGGGTTGGGAAGGGACAGACCGTGTAAGATGATGCCGTCGGCGCAAGACAGAAAAGAGAAACCACTGCGTGGTCTGTTGTTCTCTCTACTGAGAAGGCGATGTTCACCTGGAACTTACGAGGTAAAAACTCACGATGATTTAGCATCCATTTCTCTAAATTCGACTCGATTCCATCTGTACTCTTACGTGTCGAATAACCACAAGTCGTTTAGATAGCGAGCTAACGGTTAGGTGTCAGACAACTTCATTTGAAGCCACACAATTGACGCTTACTTGTCACTCCAGGATCGGAGAATCCTCCAAATAGCACAAGGTAGTGTTTCCAAAAAGCCATTCTACAACCGTTCATATATAAACGTGGTGAACGAGAGATGGGAAGTGATTTAACGCACTAACCGATGTCCAGATCGAGCACTAGGTCTAATCTTTGTATCGATACGGTCCCCAAGAGTGAGTAGTGATATCGAAGCACCAGAAGTCACGATAATGATGGAAGGTATTTTGATGCAAAGATGAGAATTCTCCACCTAATATTTTGAAATAAGGGACCCTCCAGCCGATTATGCGTCGAAAAAGCACTACATACCGAAAAGAAATATCTTTCCACCTCCAGCTAGCGAAACAGCTACACCATGTGCGGATCTAGGGCCTAGACAAGTTGGAGAAACGAATTTACGCCATTCGTCCTTCTCTGATGTATACCTAAACACATCGTTGTAGAAATACTGTGATTCAAAAAAAGAAATATTTTAGTGAGTTGTGTAGGAATCAAATGTTTCAGAATGTACCGCTCGCCCATCCTCGCTAAAGAATTCTCCACCAATGCACCATAGATGACCTCCATTGGGACAAGCCGTCAAAGTAGCGTTCGCTCGTCGACTAGGAGGTCCTTCCACGAATTCTTCAGTCACCGTATGAGCTTCTTCCTATTCTTTCCGCATCTACTGACCACAACCGCATTATTATCCCTCTGAGATTAATAAAGTCGATACATCCTTACCTTTTCCAAGATACCTTCAAGATCATCGTCATCTGTATCCGAATCATTCCCCTTTTTCTTGCCAGACTTCTTCCCGCTAGTAGTAGAGGACCCTTTTAGAGTTGATTTGCATTTGAGAGCGATTTTAGTTTCCTTTCGTTCAGTTTTTTTCGTTGCTTTGGCTTTTTTTGCTGCTTTTGAAGCAGCTGCTGATGAGCTTGCCTGTTTCTTGCCCAAATACGTAAACACATGTACATTACTTACATAATAACTGATCTCTCCCTTCCTGACTGATGCATTGTCGCAATCCTTATTCCAATCCACCAGATTTCTCAGCTCTAGCAGCTGAATATCAACCTCTGAAAGAATTGCATGGAACATAAATTTGTACACATAAAATCTTCACTTCTTACTTCTGCTTATAGCTTGATTCTCGATACTTCATCTCGACATCGGACAACGATAGATTTTCGAAATGAAGCGGCCCAGAGGTATGTGTGCTACATCATTGGATACGAACTTTTTTCTCAGTTGAGTGGACTTTACTTAGGACAGACGGTTGACGGAAGCTATCACGTTCTGTCATTTCGGTATTACGCTTCGCATTCCTGAAAACAGGTTGTGTCCTCCGGTCAGTCCGACCAGGCTTGTATGCCTCCAAAGTGATTGTAACGGTCAGATTTAGGTTCCAAATCGGTAGCCTGGATTTGGTTTTCGCGAGATGGTCAAGTCTCACCGTACGGATCATAGGCTGAACTACATACTCTGGATCCAAGATATTGTTCACGCACACGATTACGTGCTCGGGAATCCTCGTCGGCGCGTACGAGGTATTGACATGTATGTCCTTCGGACAAATGAAATTTTCTCTGTAAGGAACTGATGACAGATTTTCACACAGAGGAACGGGGTCAACTGCTATATATACTTTCCTTGGATGTAAATTGGAGCCGGAATAGGAGTTTGTCGCTACCGGTATGATTTTATTCCCTTTAGTTCTGCATTAATTGAGATAAAATAGAACTTGACGACATATCATACGATTGTGCTAGTGAAAATGTGAACACGAATAACATGCATTCCCGCATCCGCCTTGAGAAAGCCACTCGGGAAGGGAGTATCTTTTTTACCTTGAAAAGGAATCCTAAATCAAAGTTCGTAAGTGCTGACAGCTCAGTTTTGGGTAACAGGATAGATTTAGACCAACTTTTGGAAGGAAAACCCTGGCTCAAAGAGTTCACAGATTAACCCTTGGAACGACCAATAGGAAATGTTGGATAACAGGAACACCTTGTTTCAGCAGCTATTGTGACTGGCATGCGGATATCAGAGCTTGGATCCAAGTTGGTGCAATCCACCTTTTTACACCAGTTCCAAAGAGGTAGCCCAGTCAGCGAGTGAAAAGCACCTTGCGCCTAATGCGGTAAGCAACTTTTTTGCCTTTGTGGTCTGATAGTCAATAGTAACAGCCATTCATTCTAGGTATGCACGGGAGCTGATATCGAGATGATATTTGGCGATGGTGGGAAGGAAGGATTTGTGGGTCAAATGGTCGAGGAAAGTGAACGTTTCCAAACTCGATGCAAGTATGTCTCGTCGCATATATTTACCCTTTCCAACCCCTACCAATGCACCCATTCTTACAAGGTGGTATACCTCGATGCTAGGGAAGATGTCATCTGTGACCACCATTGTAGAAAACTTGCATAAACGCTCTGTACGTGTTACTGTCAAACTTATCGCCACTCTCACTTTTTTTTACATTTTAAGTAGATTGTCATTACAGAGTTTGTTCAAGGCCAGACCCGTCGTTGGGCGGTCGGATGGTCATTCATCGATATGCATCTCCCTGATGTGAGTGTTCTGTGTAAGCCTTTCCGAGGTCAGTTATTTAATAATTGAGCCTTTTCAAAGTCTATAGCGTGTATCCCTTCAATCGTTCCAGGTCATCCGCTTTACCCACTCATGCCACCTCGTAATACGCTAACTCAGTCATTTCCGAACTGTTCAGTCCCTGTGTTAGCAGACATTCTTGATCGAAATCTTCGTCTACTCGAAGGTGTATCTGCAACTAACAAAGATCTAGGATCTGTCAGTAACGCTGTGTCTTCTTCTTCGGCTTCAAGAACCTTATTCGTGGAAGCTGAAGGGAATACATGGTCTCGAAGTGGGCGACGTCGTCGTCGCTTAAATGGTTCAACTCCTCTGGAGAATACTAGTACGCGGACATCATCATCATCTTCTCGACAGCCTGCGCTCAGTTGTAGCGTGCAAGTGATTGACAGCCTACCGAGGACTATGGAAACAAGTTTGGAATTGGAGTTTCAATGGCTTTATGGTACAGATCGGACTTTATTTGAAAGTTTTGTGAGTCATATTTGGCGGAAGGTTGGGGATGATCTCCAAGATAAAGATATCAGCGATAGGCCTTGATACTTGTCCATTTTATCCAGTTGAAGTGAGTAAAAATCGTCCAAAGTATATTCGCGTGATCCACCTTCATAGATTCCTCCATATCTATGGTTAGGAAATAAATAAAAATGTTTAAACTCCCATATTTTCAGAGGACCCCTTCCATGTAGAGCGTGTTTCGGAAAACTGCTAACATTGCATTATATCTTGGGAGAGGAGTTGTGGGCAAGGGATCGGTAGGATCAGGTCCGTCGAGTGTCGCTGTCTTTGGGGTCTCGGGGGCAGCAGCGGGTGGCTGAACCTGTGACTTTAGGGCTTCGACCAACTATAAGCCATGAACAAAAAAAAGGACATTACCTCGTGTTCGCCTTCATCGTTCTCTTTCTTCTCCAACAGCTATTCTGCTCCTTCCACTTTGAATCCTTCTCCTTCTGTTTTTTCTTTGCGCCTTTAGACTTGACACCACCGTTTGTTTTTAGCTTTTCCAACGTCATATCACTCCATTTCTCCTTCCCAGTGAGCTGATATCCGTACCTTTTTTAAAAAAGATCAGAACACGACCTATGTCATGTAGCATATGTTCCTCAATGAAGAGGGCTGTCACTCATGTCCGCCATACGTTGTCGGGAGTCCACCCTCGATGGCTCTCACTGATGGGATCAGATTAAAGAAGAGTTCCGCTTTGACAGCGAGCAACCCTGGAGTGCCAATTTTGTGCCGATAAGCGACTTGGGGGTTTCTGGATAACTTATTTAGGGGTTTTTCCTTAGGAACGGGGGTTTCTGGATAGTTTATCCAGTTACAACATATGTTTGTTGGATTCATAGAATACTGCGCAAACGACTGAGTATTTATTTACACTACATACCTAAAATACGAAGCTAGGTAAAGAAATAGTAAGAGTATGCCAATGTAAAGAGTAAAGGTAGCAATAGCACTTGCTCACATTCTATTATTGTACCTTATATTATTATTAGCTATGAGTAAATAGTTGAAACGATGTAAGGCAGCAATAGTGGTAGCTACGATGAAAGACAGAAATGAGAGAATCAACATATGCGTGATAAATCAAAGTATTAATATTATAAAAAAATTTCGAGCATACAATGCCATAAGCCTCTGAGATGAGGGGTGCATTTACGAGGTCTACGATATGTTTGAGCATGTACATGAAATCGGTGCACCGCTCTCTATTCAGTGGTTTGAGTGGGCCATTGCAAGGCCATTGCGTTCAGCCCGGCAGATCCGAGTTGTGTCAGATCAAGTGTCGAACAGATATAAGACTTACGATGCTATTAACTTATCTGCTGCGTATCCCTTGTAACGCCATGACTTTTATTTTAAAGCTGAATGAGAGATGGCAGACTCGGACAGACCCTTCGTTCAACTCGGCACTTCCGCTGAGTTTGAAATAAAATTAGCCGAGTTCCGAGGAGCCCGAGCGCAGGAATACGTTCGATCTCGATACTGACAACTCGGAATCACGGTTAGACCAACCCCTTCAACGGACACCTACAAGACGATGGTGCACTACATATATGCAGAAACATTCAACACAAAAGGTCAAGTTAAATACACATACAATACCTTACTGCGCGTCTTCAAATACTCACTTCATTGTCTTCAGCATCTTCTCTCTCTTCTTTTTACACTCCCTTACGGTATACCGAGTCGTAAAACGCCTTCAACAGATGTTATAGTGGAGGGAAGCAAGATGGTAGCGTTGATCGGTGTGTTAACCATTGGAAAAGCGAGCTACCATAGGTTTGTCCGCGTTTGAATCCATTGAATAGAGGTAAGTTTGATCGATAGATAATCAGTATAATCATCCTTTTGGTGATATATTTCAAGCTACCAGTAGTAAGGCCAGGTTTACCTTAAAAAAAACTCGATTACCCAAGGTAACAGGTTCCATAGCCTCAAACTAACACATTCCTACCTGACCGAACATCTGATTCTGATTATGACAGCAACAGTTTGTTCAGATCATCCCGAACTTCAAGCTTTACCGCAGTGACTTTATTTGATATAGATGCTAGACTCTTATATAAAGCAATGGTCAGAGATACAATAGATCATTACACCAGACACGAAGTCATGAGGCTAAGTATTGCAGACTTTGTTCTCATTGGAATGTTTCTCGAAGGCTTCTTCTACGGTAAGACATTTTTTGTACAACTTGCACAGCCCTTGCTAAAGAAGTATAATATTAATCTGTCCCAGGACTTTATTCCGGCATATTTTCCATATATTTGCAAGGAACATTGAAAAGAAGCACCGACAAGAGGAACAATGTCCTTTTCTATGCTCTCTGTGCTCTCTATGTTCTATCTGCTGTTGCCGTCGTGGCTGATATAGCACGTTTGACATATGATGTTAGTAACAATTCTATCAGTAACGATAATCATCTTTTTTACGCTTTCAGTTGTGCAGATTATCGGGAATCTGACAACACTACTCCAACTCACTCTTGTTCAGACCACAGCATTTGGTTGCTGTGATTTCATTGCTCAATCCATCCTAGTATGTATACACTGCTATGCCTATCATTTATTTTAATGATGCAAATCTTAAAGATCTACCGTTGCTGGATTGTGTGGGGTTGTAATATCCGTGTTGTGATCCTTCCTTCAATCTTAGCAGTTGCATACTTAGGTCAGTCAACCTGTCTTATTTGACTGGCCAATTTCAAATCCTTTCCTCTAGTCATCTGGCTAGTATCTAGCAACTTCCTGTCCATCCTCTCAGGCCAAGTTGTACAACCTGACTGGACAGATGGTGGGCTCCTGTCAGCTCTCGCCATGTCCATGACCGTGAATGCTCTGGTCACATTCTTAATTGTGTTCAAGATCTTCAGGGTGTACCATGAAATCAAGTCTACCTCAGACGACCAAAGTTTGGGTGCTACTGCCGGGAGCAAAATTCGGGCTGTCATATTCATAATAATTGAATCTGGCATGATATTGTTTTCAATCCAATTGGCTCGGCTCCTGTGTTCCATTTTTATAGAAACGGACGCTGGCGATAGAATTCTTCAGATCATCATTTCTATCCACCAAATGTTGAACGTGATTACAACATCAATCCCTGCTACTTCTTATTTCACTGATAACATGGGTCTATCTAGGGTATAACACCTACAATCATCCTGGTGCGGGTTTCCATGGGATTGTCCTTCCACGATAAGGAATCCATGATAGAATCTACCATTGAGAGTTTGCGCTTTGCGGACAACAATCCAAATTCAATATCGGAAACGGAAGGTCATGATGCCGGTATTGTCAATGGAGACGATAACATTGGCGTTCGACAAGGTGACGATATCGAGATGGTAGATAGATGATCACATAGAGCCCACAGGCAGCATCAAGGCAGCATGTACTAGACTTGTAGATGGGCGCTGGACACCTTATTTCATCTTATACTGCAGTCTATTCCTTATTTCTTCCCTCTTGAGTATCAATAAACTACTATCTCATCGTATACCCTTCTCACCTAGTTACTTAACCCACCGCTTGTGTGATGGCGCGTTCATATTTTTGCACCTAGCAGGATAAAGCCATCGAGCTTGGTATATTTCATATCCACATTTTCGTCTTCGAATACTCACTGTATTGTATTCAGCATCTTCTCTTTCATTCCTTTGATAATTTACCCAGTCATAAAAGGCCTTCAAAAGATGTTAGAGCGTTGGGAAAGATCAGTCCAAATATTGATGGGGTCGAGATGGCAGTGTTGATTGGGTGTTAATCATCAGAGAAACAACATGGCATATAAGACGTTCCCTTGCCCAATCGGGGAAGGATGGGTCAATCAAACCAACCCATTTTTTTCCATTTTTTCATTGACACTTTTCAAATCAACCAGATACGCATCGACGCACGTACCCAACTCGTGTATAGGTTTGAACTAAAGTCGTGGCTTAATGGCGGTTCTAGCGTCTATTACGACTAAACCCAACAATTCCTCCCGCAGAGAGTGGTAAACCTCCTCCCGCAGCACCTCGTCTCATCTCCTCTTCATCCAACCCTGCGTCTTCCAGAATCTTCTCAACCTCAGCTAAAATCGGTTTATACGGAGCTAAGGGCACACGACAAAAATGATCAGAGGACGCCCAGGTTACATAAAAACCAAAGCTACAAAACAAGCGTACTATATCGTTCTTCAGCAAGTGTAAATCCATCTCTGCGTAGTTGCTTCCCTTGATTGTCGCTGTTGCCATGAGCTTTTTGAGTTCAATATTCGCCTGGGAAGCGCGGGTTGTCAGAAGAATATATAATAGAGGGAAGAGAGAGACTAACGTGAAGGAGTGTAGAACATGGCTAACGTTTCTCCAGGTAACGGAGTACTTTGGATATCTTCCAGTGAACGTGTGGTATCTTTCGATACACCCATGAAAGCTGTTGCTTGAGAGCGAAGTTCATCCTGAAGAGAGAAAATAGTTAGGAAAACTTGAAGAGCGCGCGTTGGATGGGGAGAGAATGAATTTTTACCTGAGATAGTTTGGGCTCCTCGTCAATGAGTTCAATTTTTGTTGTTGATTGATCCTCCTCAGGCTCCCTACTCTCGATTGTATTCTCCACAACGTCCTCCTCTGAATCGTCAGCATTATCTCCATCTCCATCACTTTCTTCCTCATCCTCTTCATCGTCACCGTCATCGCTATCATCGTCCTCATCGTCCTCGCTGCTACTTTCTACATCACCATCCGGGATAACGACATCACTCTCCAAACAAATATACTTGTCCATTTTATCCAATTGAAGCGTGTAAAAATCGTCCAAAGTATATTCGCGTGATCCACGTTTATAGATCCCTCCATATCTATGAAGTAAAAAAAATGTTTAAGTCCCGGACTTTCAGATGACAGGAGAGGAGGCCTCCCTTACATGTAGAATGTGTTTCGGAGAACTGCTAACATGGCATTATATCTCGGCAGAGGAGTTGTGAGCAAGGGATCGGTAGGATCAGGTCCGTCGAGTGTCGCTGTCTTAGGAGTCTCGGGAGCAGCAGCGGGTGGCTGAACCTGTGACTTTAGGGTTTCGACAACTACACCATGAAAAGAAAAGGATACATACCTCGTCTTCACCTTCATCGTCTTCCTCACTATTTTGCTCCTTCCACTTCGCATCTTTATCCTTCTGTTTTTCTTTACGCCTTTAGACTTGGCACCACCCTTTGGTTTTGGCTTTTTCAACGTCATACTGCTCCGTTTCCCCTTCCCAGTGAGCTGACATCCGTACCGAAAAAAGGAGAGAGAGAACTGATCAGCCCCCAAAAAAGGTGTATAAAAAAAAAGAATAAGCAACTTACAAATCATTCCAAAAAACACTTTCCAATGTCTCCTCATTAATATCTTCATCCGTAACAGCCCCAAAAAGGATGCCCATCCCTTTCCCTGCCCATAGCGTCATCGTACAACCACTACGAAGGGAAGGCGCGTATACATCGGATGCGCGTTTACGTCGTTCCCATGTGATCGTGAGTTGAGGTTGAGGTTGTTTGCTAGGCGCTTTCGATGTAGTTTTTGGGGGTGCGCTAACTGGTTTCGAAGCAGGACTTGGATCTGCAGTAGAGGGTAATGTGATTCTTGGGGAGACATTGGTTAGTATAACGATGAAGGGGAAGATTTGGAAAGAAGTGCGTTACTTCAGTAACCAGGTATCATCGAGCATTACGCCAACTGGACGTTTCCCTTTTGCGTATTCCTTGCAATATCCACCTAGGTCCTTAGTTTTAAGTACGCAAGTCAAAACTTGTAGTGTTGGGAGGGGACAGACCGTGTAAGATGATGCCGTCGGCACAAGGCAGAAAAGAGAAACCACTGCGTAGTCTGTTGTTCTCTCTTACTGAGAAGGCGATGTTCATCCCTGGAATTTACGAGGTAAAAACTCACGATGGTTTAGCATCCATTTCTCTAAATTCGACTTGATTCCATTTGTACTCTTGCGTGTCGAATAACCACAAGTCATTCTCCCTCAATGCATCATAGGTGACTTCCATTTGGACAAGCCGTCAAAGTAGCGTTTGCTCGTCGACTTGGAGGTCCTTCCTCGAGTTCCTCAGTCACTGTATGAGCTTCTTGCCATTCTTTCCGCATCTACTGACCACAATGGCATTATTATCTCTCTGAGATTTATAAAGTCGATAAGTCCTTACCTTTTCCAAGATACCTTCAAGATCATCGTCATCTGTATCCGAATCATTCCCCTTTTTCTTGCTAGACTTCTTCCCACTAACAGTAGAGGACCCCTTTAGAGTTGATTTGGATTTGAGAGCGATTTTAGTTTCCTTTCGTTCAGTATTTTTGGTTGTTTTGGCTTTCTTTGCTGCTTTTGAGGCAGCTGCTGATGAGCTTGCCTAACAATCCGTGGTTCATAAATACGTAAAAACATTTTATTTTATGTACATTACTTACATAATAACTGATCTGTCTCCTCCTGACTGATGCATTGTCGCAATCCATATTCCAATCCACCAGATTTCTTAGCTCTAGCGGCTGAATATCAAGATACTTCATCTCGACCTCGGACGACGATTAATTTTCGAAATGAAGCAGCCCAGAGGTATGTGCTACTACATCATTGGACACGAACATTTTTTTTCAGTTGCGTGGACTTTACTTAGGACAGACGGTTGACGGAAGCTATTATGTTCTGTCATTTCAGTATTACGCTTCGCATTCCTGAAAACAGATTATGTCCACCGGTCAGTCCGACCAGGCCCGTATACGTCCCCAAAGTGATTCTCAAAAGTCGGGTTTAGGTCCCGAATCGGTAGTCTGGATTTTGTTTTCGCGAGATGGTCAAGTCTCACCGTATGGATCATAGGCTGAACTACATACTTTGGATCCAAGAGATTGTTCACGCACACGATTACGTGTTCGGGAATCCTCGTCGGCGCGTACGAGGTATTGACATGTATGTCATCTCTGTCAAATAAAATCCTCTCTGTAAGGAACTGATGACAGATTTTCACAGAGGAACGGGGTCAACTGCTATATATCATTTCCTTGGATGCAAATTGGAACCGGAATGGGAGTTTGTCGCTACTGGTACGATTTTATTCCCTTCAGGGCTGCATTAATTGAGAGATAAAATAGAACTTGACGACATATCATACGATTGTGCTAGTGAAAATCCGAACACGAATAACATGCAGTCCCGGGTCCGCCTTGAGAAAGCCACTGGAGAAGGGAGTATCTTTTTTACCTTGGAAGGGAATCTTAAATCAAAGTTCGTAACATATTATTATATTCGTACCTTCAATGGCTCATCTTTTTTTCTTTTTTTTTATATAGCTTTGAGTTCACGATGTGCAATCCACCTTTTTACAAGAGGTGGCCCAGTCAGCGAGTGAAAAGGACCTTGCGCCTAATGCGGTAAGCAACTTTTTACCTTTGTGGTCTGATAGTCAATTGTAACAGCGTTCAATCTAGGTATGTACGGGAGCTGATATCGAGATGATATTCGCCGATGGCGGGGAAGAAGGATTCGTCGGGCAAATGGTTGAGGAAAGTGAACGTTTTCAAACCCGGTGCAAGTATGTCTTGTCGCTTATATTTACCCTTTCCAACTCCTACCAATTCACCCATTCTTACAAGGTGGTATACCTCGATGCTAGGGAAGATGTCATCTGTGACCACCGTTGTAGAAAACTTGCGTAAACGCTCTGTACGTTACTACTGTCAAACTTATCGTCACTTTGGACTTTTTTTCACATTTTTAAGCAGATTGTGAACTACGCAATTACAGAGTTTGTTCAAGGCCAGACGCGTCGTTGGGCGGTCGGATGGTCATTCATCGATATGCATCTCCCTGATGTGAGTATTCTGTGTAGGCCTTTTCGAGTCAGTTGTAATCCAGCCTTTTCAAAAGTCTATAGCGCGTATCCCTTCAATCGTTGCGGGTCATCCGCTGTACCTACTCATGCCACCTCGTAATACACTAACTCAGTCATTCCCAAACTGCTCAGTCCCTATGTTAGCAGACATTCTTGATCGAAATCTTCGTCTACTCGAAGGTGTATCTGCAACTAACAAAGATCCAGGATCCGTCAGCAACACTGTTTCTTCTTCTTCAGCTTCAAGAACCTTGTTCCTAGAAGCTGAAGGGAATACATGGTCTCGAAGTGCGCGACGTCGTCGTCGCTTAAATGGTTCAACTCCTCTGGAGAATACGAATACGCGGACATCATCATCATCTTCTCGACAGCCTGCGCTCACTTGTAGCGTGCGAGTGATTGACACCCTACCGAGGACTATGGAAACAAGTTTGGAGTTGGAGTTTTAATGGCTTTATGGTACACATTGGACTTGTATTTGAAAGTTTTGCGAGTCATATTTAGCGGAAGGTTGGGGATGATCTCCAAGATAAAAATATTAGCGATAGGCCTTGACACTTGTCCATTTTATGCAGTCGAAGTGAGTAAAAATTGTCCAAAGTATATTCGCGTGATCCACGTTCATAGATTCATGGTAGGAAATAAATAAAAATGTTTAAACTCCCAGATTTTCAGATGACAGGAGGAGGACCCCTTACATGTGGAGTGTGTTTCGGAAAACTGCTAACATTGCATTATATTTTTTTAGAGGAGTTGTGGGCAAGGGATCGGTGGGATCAGGTCCGTCGAGTGTCGCTGTCTTAGGGGTCTCGGGGGCAGCAGCGGGGTGGCTGAACCTGTGACTTTAGGGTTTCGACCAACTATGACCCATGAACAAAAAAAAGGACATTACCTTGTGTTCGCCTTCATCATTCTCTTCTCCAACAGCTATTCTGCTCCTTCCACTTTGAATCTTTATCCTTCTGTTTTTTTCTTTGCGCCTTTAGACTTGATACCACCCTTTGTTTTGGCTTTTTCAAGGTCATATCACTCCATTTCTCCTTCCCAGTGAGCTGATATCCGTACCTTTAAAAAAAAGATCAGAACACGACCTATGTCATGCAGCATATGTTTTTGAACGAAGAGGGCTTGTCACTCATGTCAAGAGGCTATACGTTGTCGACTCGAGTGGGTTACCAGCCTCGTTCGATTCCGGAGGTCTCATAGAGTCTTACTTTTTATTATGTTCAAGGTGCCCCTGTAGGGAAGTCCAAAAGTGGGACGGAACACGACCTCGTTGCCAGGCCACATTGGAAGTTGATGGTACATAATAACGCCTTACTTCCAATAACGGATTAGAACACAAGCTGCATAAACGAAAGCCTGGCACGACGACATGAGAAATCTTCCAACGAATCTTCGAAACTTGCTCGTACGACTCGGCACCCGTCCAAGAGTTATCCGCTTTACACGACACAAAGCATTTGAGATAAGTGGACGTGCAGATCGAGAGGTACTAATTCTCTTTTACTACAAAAAAAGAATACGCATATATTGACCTCCTTTTTATAAATATTGCAACGGATACAAAAAGCAAAGAGGCTATTGAAACAGAGTAAACAGAAAGGATTACTACGAGATTATAGGCGTTTCTAGAGACGCAGACCCGAAAACGATCAAAAAAGCGTTCTTTTTTCCTTCTTCTTTCGTTCTTACTAACCACTTACTTACCCCAACTAGTCGCAAAGCAGCTAGCATCGCACACCCCGACAAAGGAAATTCAGAAGCCAAAATGGCACTCCTCAACGAAGCCTACGAACATCGAAGTCTTGTCGAATCATGAATTAAAACCTTTCGATAATGGGGAAGACCCAATGGATCCTATGGCGTACTGTTGTTACACAGGAAAAACCATTACTTCAGACGACCAAGGTGTTGGCGTGGTGGGAGCAAAATTCGGACCGTCATTTTCATAGTAATTGAATCTGGCATGGTATTGTTTTCGAGCCAATTGGCTCGGGTCATGATTTCTGTGTGTTCAACAAGAACAGACACTGTCGAAAAAGCCTTTAATATCATCGCTTCTATCCACGAAATGCTCAACGTGATTGCAACATTCGTCACTGCTACTTCTTACTTTACTGATAATGTAAGGAACGGAGTTCGTTCACACGAGCAAGCGCACGCACGAAAGACGATTTCCCATTTTAGAAATGAGTCACGCGTGACTTGTCCCGTTCTGGAAAAGTAACGCACAAGCATCAAGAGTACGGCCAGGACCGGGCGCGCGCAAGGAAAGTGAAAAATGAACATACCTAAAAAAGAGCTAGGACGCTCTTAAATTAAATTAAAACAGCATAAAATTTCTTAAAGATCAGACGCTAAAGAGATTTCATTTTAAAATTTCTTTCCTTCCTACATATAAAAGCAGCTCGTATTTACTGTAGAAAGGCAGTGGAAAATCACCCCTCATTAGCTAGCTCAAGTTCTTATCTCATTCTCATAAAGGGACCTTAAAAATCTCTTTACTGCACTATTTCTCGAATCTCAATACGGATTACATTTAATTGTCATCGTATATCACGTCACGTGACTTAAGCGCTCGCACCATCGGAAATCAATATTTCCGACTTACCCTCAATAAACTTACTGTATCCGTTTCGAACCAGGAACGTTTACGCACTTACAACTTGGAGCCCACCGCGAGGGAGGTGCAAGCTTATAAAATAAATCAAACCAATATTCTCTAAAGGCAATTTCGAAGGCCGGATACCTTCGGAAAGCCAACAATACAAAAGTAGACAAACACGAACAACGAATATCAGCCCTTTGGAAGTCTGCCATACCCAGATTTGGCATACCCAGAACCGCCGAATAGTCCTACAGCAACGGAAGAATCATCATCATCAGAAGAAACAACCCCTAACCAAACAAAAAACCCGTTGCCAAGCCTTCGCCTAGTCCCTGCTGTTTGGACATCAGCCGAAACACGCCGATCAGAATCCATCAGGACAACTAGCTTACCAGCCGAGCGAATACACCACACAATGCCAGAAATAGCCACATCAATTATGCCAGGCCGGAATCCCTGTAAACAAATCCATTACACGACCCAGACTCGTTTTTTATGTTAACAACGACGCATCGGCACCAGGGCTAAGTCCCCGATTACACAAGCCTACCTCCAATTCTACGAAGTACTAGAGCCTACGATACCGAGGATACAAGTCCGAAGGCTTCGGAACACTGTATAGTATGCAGAGAAAAAACTAACCATAACATCGGCATCACTAAAGAAAAGCCCCTTTTAGGCACATTAATGTACAGTTTTGCTTATCACGTCGACTCCTTTAGAGTCGCTCGCACATACCTAGCAGCCTTACCACGGACCCCAAAAGCCGAGAGTCGACCGAAACATGGAGCCGAGACTTACTCCCCAGGTAGGGGACGTGTTTTATGGGCGACTAGAGAGACAGGCAGTTGGCACTAAATGAAAATTCCTTACACCGCTAGCAATCCTTGCTCGCAGATATACGAGGATCAAGAAGCCGCAAGGCCTATAAAGAATTTCGAACTAGAAGCTGATCCCGACACTCCAACCGATGGCTCATAAAAGCAAGCGGGCATCTAGGTCCCATGTTTAGTTTATTAAGGTAAAACTTTAGTTGGGTAAAACTGCAACGATGTCGCAGAACGTAGACGGTATTGAGAGATAGAAGCAAACCGCGTATAGACTGCCAGGTAAGCTACCAAACGGAAAGCAGATCGGGCGTACGTCACCGGTTGACAAGCTGAAGTAGATCTTTATAGCTATCGCTACGGCCGGACGGTAGTTTAAAACCGCGGCGCACTAC
>MU129989.1:402984-492428 GCA_015039465.1 Phlegmacium glaucopus | reverse complement strand
CCTTAAGTTTGGGTCTTGAGAAGTAAACCCAGATGATACTTATTCAACTGTTGATGAAAAGCTCCGGATTCTTTTTCCTAAGCTCTTTGACTGGCTTTGTGAATCGGAACCATATGATGTGCCCACTTCCCCTTGGCTTATTTGCTTGAAAGCTCCTTGCAGGGACCTTGCTGTCTACTCTGATGACAAATTGCCCACTGGTGCAGACATCATTGATGCTTGTCAGTTTGGAAAGCCCAAGGTTGGCGTCTCTAATCGCATACTTTTCCTTGGTAAGCTTTATTATGAGAATGAATGGTACAGATAATAACTTTCTGTTTGTATTCTAGTGACTCATTATCGTGTTCCTGCAGAAATACTTGAGCAGTGGAGACCATACATCTCTGCAGTCCCAGTCTCTGCCTTGAAAGGCTCTGATTTTGACGACCAAAGCTCCGATGAAATCGACAACGATACCTCGAGTCCAACATTCAGTCCAGTACTTTTACCAAGCACCCAACCATCTTTGCAACGCAGACTTCGCTGCAATAGGAGCGAAGACGAAGTGGAGCAAGACATCATAAGCATCTCTAGCACGTCTGGTAAGAAATTCAATTTCTGTATTTAAATTCATAATTAACTTGTGCTAGCTGATGAAGCGTCAGACCCAGTAGCCAAGGCCCCCACCCCTCCATGTGTTGAAGCTATCAAGGATTCTTTTTTCTCATCCATCAATTTTGACGATGAGGAGAATCCTTGGGTTCCTCTAGGTTCACATACCACTGCATAGTCACCATATCATTACCCATGGACAGCCTGAACCACCTACTGTACATTCTTTTAATCACACCATAGTTCCAACTACACTACATTCCTTTTTACCCCAATATATAATGTTCGTTGCAATCACACACTCAGATAAGATAACCCAGATAAGATATCATATGCTGGACTTTCATTTGAAACTCCGCCCAGAGTGCCGAAGCTGCCAACAATAGATCAATTAACTAATCACGGCACTCCGGCATTCTTAAAATGGTTGGGACATAATAATTTCCGCGTGCAAACTTTTTATTTTGCGCACAACTTGAAAATATTTCCGTGCAGCACATAAATT
The DNA here is from genome assembly GCA_015039465.1 of Phlegmacium glaucopus. NCBI lineage: Eukaryota > Fungi > Basidiomycota > Agaricomycetes > Agaricales > Cortinariaceae > Phlegmacium > Phlegmacium glaucopus. The sequence continues at coordinate 491,332 of MU129989.1, read as the reverse complement.
TCTGCGGGTAGACTAAATATTTCTGCGCAACCTAAAATATTTCCGTGCAACCTAAAATATTTCTGCGCAAGCCAAAATGTTTGCGCACAAGCCCAAGAATATCTGTGCAGGCAAATAAATATTTGCGCACTTGTATAAATTTTTTAGGGCACCACTAATATATATTTCGCAGGGTCAAAACATTTCTGCGCACTGTACAAATGTTTTGGCGCACAAGATATATTTCTGCAAACCATTATTTATGTGTATTTAATACTTCCCCAATCGGACAGCCATATGGCAGTGTTGATTGGGTGTTAATCATCAGAGAAACAACATGGCATATAAGACGTTCCCTTGCCCAATCGGGGAGGGATGGGTCAATCAAACCAACCCATTTTTTTCCATTTTTTCATTGACACTTTTCAAATCAACCAGATACGCATCGACGGACGCACGCAACTCGTGTATAGCTTTGAACTAAAGTCGTAGCCTAATGGCGGTTCTAGCGTCTATCACGACTAAACCCAACAACTCCTCCAGCAGACAGGGGTAAACCTCCTCCTCTCGCAGCACCTTGTCTCATCTTCTCTTCATCCAACCCCGCCTCTTCCAGAATCTTCTCAACCTCTGCTAAAATCGGTTTATACGCAGCTAAGCAAATGATCAGAGGACATCTGAGTTACATAAAAACCAAAGCTAAAAACAAACGTACTATATCGTTCTTCAGCAAGTGTAAATCCATCTCTACGTAGTTGTTTCCCTTGATTATTGCTATTGCCATGGGCCTTTTGAGTCCAGTATTCACCTGGGAAGCGTGGGTTAGGTCAGAAGAATATAAAAGAGGCAAAGAGAAACTACTAACGTGAACGAGCGTAGAACATGGCTAGCGTTTCTCCAGGTAATGGAGTACTCTGGATATCTTCCGGTGAATGTGTGGTATATCTTGATACACCCATGAAAGCTGTTGCGTGAGAGCGAAGTTCATCCTGAAGAGAGAAAATAGTTAAAAAACTTGAAGAGCACGCGTTGGATGGGGAGAGAATGAATTTTTTACCTGAGATAATTTGGGCTCCTCATCAATGAGTTCGATTTTTGTTGTTGATTGATCCTCCTCAACTCTCGACTGCGTTCTCCACAACTTCCTCCTCGTCAGCATTATGTCCATCTCCATCCCTTTCTTCCTCATCCTCTTCATCGTCACCGTCATCGTCGTCGTCATCGCTATCATCGTCCTCGTCCTCGTCGCTGCTATTTTCTACATCACCAATCTGGGATAACTTCAAACAAATATACTTGTCCATTTTATCCAATTGGAGTGCGTAAAAATCGTGCAAAGTATATTCGCGTGGTCCACGTTCATAGATTCCTCCATATCTATGAGGTAAGAAAGTGTTTAACTCCCGGATTTTCAGATGACAGAGAGAAGGCCTCCCTTACATGTACAGTGTGTTTCGGAGAACTGCTAACATGGCGTTATATCTTGGCAGGAGTTGTGAGCAATGGATCAGTAGGATCAGGTCCGTCGAGTGTTCGAGTGTCGCTGTCTTAGGGGTCTCGGGGGCAGCACCAGGTGGCTGAACCTGTGATTTTAGGGTTTCGACAGCTATATCCATGAAAAAAAAAAGGTTACCTCGTCTTCGCCTTCATCTTCCTCCTTTGCGCCTTTAGACTTAGCACCACCCTTCGTTAGTATCTTCATCCGTAACACCTCCAAAAAGGATGCCCATTCCTTTCCCCGCCCATAGAGTCATCCTACAGCCACTACGAAGAGAAGGCGCGTATGCATCGGATGCGCGTTTACGTCGTTACCATTTGATGGTTAGTTGAGCTTGCTTGTTAGGCGCTTTCGATGTAGTTTTTGGTAGTACGTTAACTGGTTTCGACGCGGGATTTGGATCTGCAGTAGAGGGTAATGTGATTCTTTGGGATACATTGGTTAGTATAACAATGTAAAGGTAAGATGTGGAAAGAAGTGCATTACTTCAACCTGGTGTGACAGCGTGAGACGAGCAAATGGTCCTCAGGCGAGCAAACGGGCCAAGGTCGAGCGCACGAACAAACAGGTCTACATCAAGAAATCTTGGCTATAATATTCAGGAGCCGACGATACCATTGTTGAATATTTGAATCACAGTTAGATCATTCTTACTCATCCCCTTCAACGCACACCTACAAGACGATGGTGCACCACATATATGCCGTGTCTTTATATAGTGGTTTTCTACTAATATCACTAATAGATAACTAGTTTGAATACTACATAAGTAGTTGAGTTACCTAAGTTTGCGCCTGTTTGGATACCACCCAGCGAAAAGACTACCAATTGTGTGGCTAGCGATGGTAGAGGTGGAGTAGTTATGAACCGCCTACTTGTTAGGACTTGTCTAAAACCTCCGCTACTCTACTCCAACAAAAACTAACAACGAAACTCAACCTGACTAGAAAGGGATGTGAGTTTGTAGACAACCCCCGCAAAATGCTGCTCACATTTTTCTTCTTTCAGCCACCCTCTCTTCTACGACTTCTGTTACTTCACTGATAAACTTCTGCGTTAAACTAGTACTTTATATTATGGCAGTATACCGACAGAACGATCCACATTTTGACACGGTAGTGTATTCGCCATCCAGATGCTAATTTGCGTCATTCAATAACATACGCACAATGATACTTTAATTGAACTGGAAAGATTTTTTTTTTTTTTTTTTTTTTTTTAGAGGACAAGCCTGTCGGGCGCTTGGATTCATCTTACTCAGCGTCTCCACTCAGGCAGCTCATCGAAACGGTTAGGTTCCAAGTCCAAGGCAGTATGATTTTTGTATTCATTTATATGCTAACAACTAATCTAATTCTCCATTTTAGGATGATGTCTTTGCAGTAGGAACCATTGCCTTTTTTGTGGTTGGCATTATGGCGGTATGTTCCAGGTCCTTTCTTTCACTGATATTCTTTATCCTAACATGTTCTAATTGTCTAGAATAGTGCTGTGAAGCGGGCCAAAGCTGGAGAGTTTAATCCAGTTTATTGTCTGCAGTCCAATGTCGACATCTCTTCCATTGCTCTCACTGGGATGAAGCAATCAGGCCTCTGCATAATGAAGAGTTCTGGGTTTGAATTCCACCCAGATGATACTTATTCAACTGTTGATGAAAAGCTCCGGATTCTTTTTCCTAAGCTCTTTGACTGGCTTTGTGAATCGGAACCATATGATGTGCCCACTTCCCCTTGGCTTATTTGCTTGAAAGCTCCTTGCAGGGACCTTGCTGTCTACTCTGATGACAAATTGCCCACTGGTGCAGACATCATTGATGCTTGTCAGTTTGGAAAGCCCAAGGTTGGCGTCTCTAATCACATACTTTTCCTTGGTAAGCTTTATTATGAGAATGAATGGTACAGATAATAACTTTCTGTTTGTATTCTAGTGACTCATTATCGTGTTCCTGCAGAAATACTTGAGCAGTGGAGACCATACATCTCTGCAGTCCCAGTCTCTGCCTTGAAAGGCTCTGATTTTGACGACCAAAGCTCCGATGAAATCGACAACGATACCTCGAGTCCAACATTCAGTCCAGTACTTTTACCAAGCACCCAACCATCTTTGCAACGCAGACTTCGCTGCAATAGGAGCGAAGACGAAGTGGAGCAAGACATCATAAGCATCTCTAGCACGTCTGGTAAGAAATTCAATTTCTGTATTTAAATTCATAATTAACTTGTGCTAGCTGATGAAGCGTCAGACCCAGTAGCCAAGGCCCCCACCCCTCCATGTGTCGAAGCTATCAAGGATTCTTTTTTCTCATCCATCAATTTTGACGATGAGGAGAATCCTTGGGTTCCTCTAGGTTCGCATACCACTGCATAGTCACCATATCATTACCCATGGACAGCCTGAACCACCTACTGTACATTCTTTTAATCACACCATAGTTCCAACTACGCTACATTCCTTTTTACCCCAATATATAATGTTTGTTGCAATCACACACTCAGATAAGGTAACCCAGATAAGATATCATATGGACTTTCATTTGAAACTCCGCCCAGAGTGCCGAAGCTGCCAACAATAGATCAATTAACTAATCACGGCACTCCGGCATTCCTAAAATGGTTGGGACATAATAATTTCCGCGCGCAAACTTTTTATTTTGCGCACAACTTGAAAATATTTCCGCGCAGCACATAAATTTCTGCGGGTAGACTAAATATTTCTGCGCAACCTAAAATATTTCCGTGCAACCTAAAATATTTCTGCGCAAGCCAAAATGTTTGCGCACAAGCCCAAGAATATCTGTGCAGGCAAATAAATATTTGCGCACTTGTATAAATTTTTTAGGGCACCACTAATATATATTTCGCAGGGTCAAAACATTTCTGCGCACTGTACAAATGTTTTGGCACACGAGATATATTTCCGCAAACCATTATTTATGTGTATTTAATACTTCCCCAATCGGACAGCCATATTGCACGGCAATATGAGTCTTATAGTTATTATATAGAATACTTATTATTTTTTAATTAAAATAATATTTATCTATAAAATAATTTATTATTAATAATTATTTTACAAAATGCAATATATTTTGCTTTTTACAAGCAATTAGCTGTTTTGTTGTTGTCAGATAGAGAGAGTAAAGAAGTGAAAAACAGAAGATAAATTAATAAAGGATTAAAAAATGAACATGGGAATGGAGAGGTATATTTGCTCCTACTGTTTACATACTTTACTAGTCTTAGTAGTGGTAACAGCCTGACCCAGTCACACTGTGTGACACAGCCACTGGTGTCACATTTACTGATACAGTTGCAGTTCCTTGAGTTCTTGACTGTTTCCCTCCATTTTTTTTGTGAAGTATACATATTACAGTGTATATAATACATTAAATTTGAATATTACCCCTAAATAAATAAAATATTTTAGGAAAATTGCAATATTATAACAAAGATCTTATACAGCATCAGCAAATTCAGGAAAATCCTACAGTGTGTCACAGTCATGTCACCAAAATTACAGTTCCCCATAGTTTGTCATAGTCACATCACCAAACTTATAGTCCATCATAGTGTCCATAGTATTCATGTCACACACACTAGCACTGCCCAGAACACTTTTGTCACTATATCACACTGTACAGCACTGTATAGGAAATACATTGCTACTATTAAGCATTATGAAGCCCTTGCTATCCTTGTTTAAAATATTAAATAATATGAACATAATTTAAGCCCCCTTTTCCATTGTCACCATTACCACAACAATGAACTACTGAGGTAGACTCTTACCTACTAGTTATTGTTTTACTTATCACTTCAGAAATTCAAAGTAGAGCAATCAAGAATTAAAATATCATCATTCAAACTGCATTGTAATATGGGAGTGAACAAACAGCCAGATATCACTATCTAATGAAATGTTAAGAAAGAGCTAAATACAGTTCCTTGTTAAAGTACTTATTCAACCAGAATTCTGAACAGTAGCTAAAGGAATTATATTTGGTGAGATGGTGATTGGCCACATTTCCAAAACAAGGAGTCAGGTCAACAGACGCTCTTACTTGCTGCAATGGAAGTATGTCGCCTATGAGTTCGTGATTGGCTCGCTTTCCCTGTTTGAGAATATATAATGATGATTTTGGCTCTGGATAAGGTCCTTGAGCTGTAGTTGAACCTGAAATATTCTTGTTGATCTGGGGTACAATGTCAAACTGACATGCATATGTTAGGAAACGATCCTCCCAAAAGAGGCATTTCATGTCTGGAATAATGCAGTGAAATGACTACTCAGGGATGATAGAGAAAATAGGACTTTTGGAGATATAAAATCTCTACTCAATCTTATACTCAATCAAATCTGTGTAAAAGATGAATTTGGGTTTCCTGGAAAGTTTAACCGTTCCAAAATTAAGAAATTCACTTCAACTTATACAACACCAAAAACTAATGATTTGGATCAGTTTTAAAGTGTGATCAAACTTTTTGAGTGAGTTTTGCAATTTATGGATTGCACCAACAATCTAGCAAGAAGTTCCTTAAATCTTCTAGATTGATTTTCAACAATATATTTTGCACAGACAAGTCCAAGACTCAATGTGACTTAAACAACCAAAATTGCACACACTAAGGGACTCCTGTACCCTTGCTGTGACTAACACAATAAATTGCACACACTAAGGGAACTCTTGTACCCTTGCTGTGACTAACAAAACACCAACTTAAACACCTCAACAACACACACAAGTTCTCTGTGACACTGTGACAAAGTCACAAAAACTCGTACTCAAATATACTTGACTTGGATAAATCAAATAATATTTCAACAACTCTGTACACCTCTGAGAATTCAATAATCTATTTTCCTTGACCACTTGCTAATTTCCAACTCTGGTTCAGAGCTGTACTCAATAGAAAATGTGGGGGGGAAGCAAGAGATATCAAAATCTACTGTAACTACTGTTGGAATTTTAGTAATCATGCGAGCTAAACGTATCAATGTGGACCTGAGTAGATAGCTAAGGATATTGACCAATAGCGGTAAAGACTCGTAGATGTATATCATAACATAGCCACAGTCTGAGATGTATAAGTAGTAGACCTTTGGAGACGGTATTCTCCATCGGTTTAAACCAATACAACGCATATCCTCCCTCTAGCTTTAGCTCCACTTTGTTAGCGCTCTCGTCTAGACTGTTGTACTTTAAACCGACACCAGAATTTCCAACAACTACAGTTCTGGTTGCCTTTATATACATACAAATATTTACAAAAAGGGAAATAGCTAGAAAAGTCCTTATACAATCTCTTTGAAACAAATGATACATCTGTCAGAGACAGGTAGATTAATTAATTGATTGATAGATACTCTGGGCTACTCTGGGTTTGTGATTAATTAATCACTCCCACATCAACTCTGAGCCCAGAGTTATATTGGTTTCATATGTCTATCATTTATTTCCGACGATTTTCGGAACGTTCCGAAACTTTCCCACGGTATAAATCTTCAACCGTTTGGTCTCGTATGAGCGCCTGTTTGGAACTCCGAGCGATTCTCCCACGGTCTAAAACATCGGCATGCTTTGTGTGACTTTGCCCCCTGTGTTTAGGTACTGTTTCTGTATAATATAGAGTTATCATGGAGTTTATGGTTTTAACTCTTGACTATATTATTTTGTAGCATTGAATAAATAGTCATTTGACCATATTCAAAAACTACTAAGTGTTTGAGTCAACAGAAACAGTAATTAGCAGTTGTAGGGCATACAACTCCAATTCTGTTATTTAATTATCAGTTGTATTTAACAGTTGGGTGCACTTATTGATTTAATAATGCTGAAATAATAGACAAAATTTGCAAAATCCATGCATATGCAATTTTGAGTCATATCAGCGGAAGACGAGACACAATTCCACGACTTGATGACCTTGAGAATTTGGGGGTTAGCACAGTATTCAATTATTGCAAGATGAACTGTATCCAGACCTTTAAGGCCACTATGTGGCCATTCGCAAGCTGGATCGAGGTTAGCAATGACTGGATCATGGCGCCCTAATTCCCATTTGCCGGATGGAGGGCAGGCATTTACAGCCTCAGACCGGAGGGTTTCATGTGGATAGTGATATGCTTTATTCTGCAAACAAAATTTCTTCCATATCTGCAAATGTGTAAATGGTAGTGGTCCTTGGGATGCAGAGCGGCGGCCACCAAGAGCTCTGATATATCCGTCATCTGTAATGATACATTGCATGTAGTTGGACAGTGCTTCACATAAATCTGGAATATTAAACAAAGTTGCCACATCATCAATGAGCATACATTTATATGATGGATCTCGGTTGAGATGGAAGGCTGCTTGAGACGAGCAAAAGGTACGGGCTGGCGTTGGTAGAACTTGGCTGGGTGGACCATTCCCAAGGTTGGCAGCTTGGGCAAAATAATCAGGATGAGAGCGCAAGGACTTTTGTGATATGGGATTTATATGGTTAACAAGATCAGCCATCATCTCAATGATTGAGTTGTCGCTGGAAATACTATTGGAGTCATTGTTGTCTTCATCTGTTGAGGAAAACCTTGCATGAAAGTTGACCCCAGCATCACGAATTGCTGTAGAAAGGTTGAATCGTTGACATTTCTCTACACGGTCAAGATGTCAACAGATTTGGGATTCATAGTTTTGATTGTTGGAGAGGTCTGCAGGATCTTTAATTACATCAATGTGAGCGTGTTCTGTCCCGTCCGCCAACCATTGTAGTGCAATACTGTTTGCGTGAATATTTGGAATGACACTCTGCAGAAATTCCAGTTTTGGGATGTACCAATTATCAATAACATGATGTTTTCCCTGCCGAGCCCCCACAGCAATGATTGACTCTTTGTGATCATGAAATTCGCTAAGTGCTGCATCAATCTTGGTGCACATTTGCTCATCAATTTCCATTGATTGAGCCAGGTAGCGGAAGTCTATTAGAGTTTGAATAGCAACGAGGAAGTTTGGTGGAACAGCATCTGCAATCACGGCAACAATGTAGCGCTGAACCTCTCGGTGTTCACGACCAGTAACCTGTTTGAGAGACGATATCCCTTCTTTGAAGTGTCGTAATCCTACACGTTGATGAAGGATGGAGAAGCGAAAATCAAGCTCAGCAGCACCAACAGTATTTATGCACCACTTAGCATTGTGGTCCCAAAAAGCTTTATGCCAGTGATGTAGTGGTTCTGGCGTTAGAAATACGGATGGATCAGACATAGGCCAATTCACCCAAAATGGTCGATGAATGCCATTCAAATGGAACTGTGAAGCTGCCTTAAAGTAGGCTTCCAGATCCCATGGATCAGCTTTTTCCTCCACCACATGAAGTTGTGCGAGCGTTGTTGATGCCGTGCGTGGTTCATGCCAGAAATTGTCTCCCAGTTGTTTATATGAAGCCATTGTAACTGAAGAGGTCCTCCCTGCAACTCCGGCGATAAGTGTGGATTCTGGAGTGTCGACGATATATGTGGCTAGAGGGGTAAAGCAAAATTGACACCATCCAAGTGGATCAGACATCATAGTTCCAATACTGGCAGCAGTTTTCAAAGGTTGAAGAACAAAATCGAGGCATTTGTGTATCAGTCTATCTGCCAGCAGGCCACATAGACACTTTTTCTGATGAATAAATGATGGTACCGGTAGAAGGGCTAAAAGAAGGAAGGCGTGGTTGGATGATTTCATTCGGAAGTTCATATTGAGATTGGCGAGACTGATAAGCAATGGGTGTGCAATACAGTTACCAGTCATGGCTGATATGTTGGTTTTATTGGAAGATAGAATTGTTCCAAGGAGTGTTGCTCCTTGTGGAAGGGAATCCTTTGAGATGTAAGATAATTAGTCTTGGATTGGAAACAGCAAAATTCCAATATGACGATTACATACCTGCATTTCCCAAGCAGTATTGCCTGACAACCATTCTGTATACACTTGCATTACACCCTCTGCTGATTGGAATAGCTGAAATGGGTGGAATTGGATGTGGTCTTTGACTAGTGGGTTGTGTAGGATTGACTGAAGGCAGTCTATGGGATCTCGGTAGTAGAGAAATAACTTTTTTTTGGTTGGGAAGGTTGTTGTCCATAGCTTACTTTTCCATAACGGTCCATTTGGTAGTATTTTGGCACGATTTCTTAGGTCTTTTGCTGTGCCGAAGGAAAGTCCAATGTCTTTTATCTATTTCCAAGAAATCTATGGTAAGGATCAAGCATATACCACATTTTGAATGCATAACTCACCAGTTTGAGGTTTAGAAAATGGTCTATGACAGCCATGCTTAGGCGAGAATGAAGGAGAAATGAGGCTAGCTCCCATTCGTCCCCCGATGCAAAAGGATAGTATAGGTGCTCCTTCCTTGTTTCTGTAAATGTGTCCTTGTCAAATTGATCCATGAATGTCTCGCCATGTCCAAATAGACTGCCAGATGTAGGGTGCTTCCTGATGCTGAATGGATTTACCCTGTCTTCAGGGTTTTGAGATGCGGCCGTTGGAGGGGATAATGGGGAATGAGGGGAAGTTCGCAGAGAATCTTCCATTGTATCCATAAAATCGGGTGGTTCAAAACTTTCTTGACCCATATCATCACTCTCAGATGTTGTTGGACCCGATTGAAGAGCATTGAAGATGTTGATATGCTCTTCGAAGTGCGTTAAGCAGGAGGAAGATGGCTGGTTCATATGTTGAAGAAGACTGGTCTGATCCTTGAACTTCTTTGTGCATCGGGGACAATGGACAGAAGGCATGGATGCGAGGTTTGATTAGGTGGTATGAATTAGCAATGATTGTGGAGGATATAGATAAGGATCGATGAGTTTATTAATACGACTCCTATATTTGTCAATCCTCCCAGCTATGTCGTTCCAAAAGACTTTGTTGAGCTACGGGGTTCTGGAGTCATGCATTGACGGACGCAGAGTTGGACGGAAGGTCGGATGTCATTTAGCGATTTGTAGGTGTCATGGTCTTTGTTAGGGGACACCCGACTTTAACCCAAACCTCAACCTCAGAATCATACACCCCGCCTTTCCGATGACCTCCGACCTTCCGTCCAACTCCGCTTCTGTCACCGGTTTACTCCGGAACCCCGTAGTTCCGCTCCGACTCCAATCCTCCATTTCACTCCATCTTTTATTTCTATTTTTCACATCATACCACTTCTTATTTAATTAATTAATTATTATTGTATCATTCCTTTATTTATTTTATATCTCCGTTATGTCCATATTAGTACTTAAATACCCCCAGCCTAGCAGGGATCCCCATCCTTTCCTCTTTGGAATGACGATGAAGGTGTCCTCCTCCCAGCATCTGTAATGTATATTTTGTAAATTTTGAGATAGACAAAAAAGGGTGGAAATACTAACATTGATCATTGTATCATAATCTTTCATTCTATGAATGCTCTTGATACTGAGGATGTATGGAGGTCGGAATTGATTGGGAGGAAGTAATCCACCTTGCAGAGGATGGGAATAATCATCATCAAAGACAGTCAGATAACATGGAGGAATGGTAGTTGTTTTCTCAAACAGCAAGTCTTCTACAGAAGACCTTGCCCATCATCGATAATGGAGTTGAAGTAATTACTTGGAAAGTGGATGAACATGAGCCCTTTTCACGGCTGCTGGTTACGCCCACCCACTTCAAAACTGCCAATGGCAGTGGACTTCGCATTGGAGAGAATGGAAGATGACTTGTGGTAAGAAGAATGTGAGTGTCGACTAGCGGAGTTGACATGATGAAACTAATGCAAACATGAATGAAATTGATGCTTGGTATTGGAGTGGAGGCAGATGTGCGATTAGATATGTTAGGAAATCACCCTTCCTTCTTTCTTGATCATCATTGCTTGTGCTTATTTGACGGTTCAAGATCATGACTAGGCAGAGAAGCAAAGCAGAAGTGGAGGTAGAGGTGAGAGTTTATAAATTGGAGAGTAGGTGCCCCGGTTAGGAGAGGTGGAGAGCTAGGAACTGGGTGGATTGGTTTCTTCGATGGACATTAAACGTTGAGGAGTCTACAAATGCATTACTTAGTTTTGAATGGAAATATGAGCAAACAAGAAAACTTACTCGGACAGACATCCACAATCCAGATGAAACAGAAGTTTCCGACTGTGTCCTTCTCAATGTCATCATCGTCTGATGAAGATCGGAATTCCAAGCAAAAAAGACAAAAGAAGTTATGTACTTCATGTCTGAGTTAAGGTGATGTCATTTGCAATCAATGGCCGGGGCTTTCATAAGTTAGCATTGAAGGCCAGGTTATGAAATGAGGACAATGGTTAGACTTGGGATTGAGGTGATTGAGTAAGATCATGGGGGTAAGTGGTCGAGTGGTTGAGATGATGGGGAGGCCAGTAGTCAAGGGTAGCAGTAGAGATGACTCAGGAGACTCATGAAAGTCCAGAGCCGCTTAACCAACTTGTAATCTGGGTATAAAACACCAGACGACAAGGTTGGACTTGGGATTGAGTTGATTGATGAGGGTAAGTGGTTGAGTGGTCAAAGGTAGCGGTGATAGGACCCAGGAGATGTCTAGGGATGTAAACACACCATTTTTGCGGTTTCACAACCTTCACAGTATACTTGCAGATGCTCACATATCATTGCGGATACTTGCAGATCATCGCAGGTCATCACAGGTCATCGCAGATCATTGCACATCATCGCAGATACTTGCAGTCATTCACATTATCATTCGCAGTTACCAGCTGTTCTTGCAATCTTTAAACACAACTCCAACAAAGGTCACTCAGGTGACTGTATTACTCATCACCTTTATTTTTATCTTGTCTCCCTTTGTTTGGCTCTTATCTCCTATGTTTCATTACCAAAATACCAGACCCATGTGACTCTGCTTTAACCCACATTTTACATTCCTGTTTCACCTTTCTGCACTTAGCTATTGCTAGTTACTATATTATTAGCAGTAGCAAGTAGGGTAACAAAAGAGAGGGGGAACAGACGAATTACAACACTTTTGATCCCACCTTTGGAACGTCGTGCTGAGCTACACTTGCACTCCTTCAAAATCATCCTGCAGGCTTCGCTTTTTCTGCGCATTATCTCGCACTTTAAAGCAAACCTTCGCACCTCATAAAACCTCACTATCACCTACTGAAGAGAACTACATCAACCCCACGAACTATGTACTACTTGCGGTCTGTCTCCACCGCAGGTACATCAGCGGCAAAGACGACTCAGGAGATTCATGAGAGGCCAGAGCCAGTTAACCAACTCGTAATCTGGGTATATAACACCAGACAAAGGTTGGACTTGGGATTGAGTTGATTGAGTTAAGATGATGGGGGTAAGTGGTCAAGTGGTCGAATGGCCAAGATGATGAGGAGGCCAGTAGTCAGAGGTAGCAGCAAAGACAACTCAGGAGATTCATGAAAGGCCAGAGCCAGTTAACCGACTTGTAATCTGGGTATATAACACCAGACAACAAGTGGTTCAAGTTGAACACTTGTGTCCACGAGACCAGACCAGACCAGACCAGACCAGACCAGAGACGCTTAAACAACTCATCATCTGGGTATATAACACCAGATAACGAGTTGTTGAATGTTCAAGTTCAACGTTCACCTTTGTTGTGTGTGTACAAGTTTGTGAGATAAGTGTGAGAATTTAGATTAAGAGCTCAGTTTGAACTTTATTTAGAAAATCAACAATCACGACTTCGGATCATAAGTCCCACTCCCACCTCCCTCCATCATCTTCAACTACAGGCCTTAGAAATTTGGTGTTTTATACCCAGATTTTGACGGCTCTAAACCTCACCTCGATAGTTTCCTTCTCGCTCCACCTACGAACTGTTGTTTAAATCTGGTGTTTTATACCCAGGTTTCCACAACTCTTTTGTTTGGTGGTCGTAGACCATCTTTCTCCCTCTCTCTGAACTCAACACTCGTCAACTCTCAAATTCCTCATACCTTATATCATACAACTATTCACAACCATCCTAGAAGTCCCATATTTGAGATTTTCTGGTGTTTTATACCGAGATCTCAGCTTTTCTGTTGGCTATAAAGCTATTTTGAACCTTACATTGTACGTTTCATACTTATTTCAGTGGCATATTACTAACCATCTGTCCTTAAGTCTGCGTTCCTCAATCTCTCAGTACTTTGGATAATTTAAAATCATGGATAAAATAAATGGACGCGTTCAGGTCCTCAATGGCCATGTATTTTTCTCTCCAAATTGCAATCGTACAGTCGAACACCCACCCCCTATTCGAGATGAGAGAGGTGGCAAACCTAACCCATTTCTTCCCATCCATTGACCCAATAGGTGTCCCAACTATTTTGAACTAGATATTGCAAAATATGCCAACCCTTGTTGGTGGACATTGGCTTTCAGTTGGATCGCCTTTTTCCCCCTCAAGCCCTCATTTAGTGGTCCAATATTTGAGAAATTATTTATGCCCGGCAATCATCATCATGTCTTCGACGAAGGACTTGGCGAATACCTCATGCCATTCAGCCTATCAAGTAAATGGCTACGAGTAGACCAAGATATGTCCGACGCTGTATATCTCATTCATCACCACTTTCTACTCCCTTTCGTATATCCACTCAATCCATCACATTTTGGCTTTTCCAAAGGCCACAAAAAGTCCGGAGCGCTCCACATGGCGTTACGTAGAGGCAGGGATTGGTTCGTGGTGTGGATGGCACTTCTGTCTTATGCTATCGCTGGAGCAGAAGACATCTATTCATCAGTCCCTTCCACCAAGGCTTCTTGGTATAACATTTTACTGCAACATTTTGATCCCCAGTGGCTCGAGGCTCTTCTAGCCTCGACAGTCTGTTCATTTTCTCCTTATACCCCCTATGCAGGGGTATTCCTTGAACTGGAGGTCTTCGATTCAACTCAACCACTTCCTGAATTTTTTTATCAGTTCCATGTCCCAGTGTGGTATCCCTGGAGTGCCAATATGGCCAAAAACTCAAAGTATGTGCATCTCACTCCTCTCCCATACCAACTACAAGAAGGCACATCATTTTTAACAAAGTCCCCTTGTCCCTTGTCCCTTGTCCCTCAACTTCAACTCTCCCACCCACAACACCCAGCACACCCTCTGTTCTACCCCTTGCAGGCTCATCTAGTCGGCCTAACCCTATTACTTGGGCAGAATTTATATTGCGACGCAAGGAACGCTATGAGGAGCGGTGATAGGATCCATATAGCCTCTAGGTTCGTAAACAGGTTATTTTCGAGGTTTGACAACTTTGCAGACACTCACAGATACCTCGTGGGTACCAGTTTCGTTTGCACCTTCATTCGCAGACACTCGCGGATACCTCGCGGGTACCAGTTTCGTTTGCACATCCTTCGCACCTCGCACAACATACTATAATCCTCGCATAACCTTCATCAGAAAAAAATAACCTTGGCCTGGCTGGCTCTGGCTGCCCTGGCTAGCCCTGGCCAGCCCTGAACATCTTTGGCTAGGTTTAAAAATATGAAGAAAATATAACAAATCACAGAAATATTTATAGCACCCAACTCCAAAAAAAGTACACAATTACATAAGACAGATGCTGAGATATCAAAGATATTAATTTTTTTTAATATCTTTAATATCTCAGCATCTGTCTTATGTAATTGTGTACTTTTTTTGGAATTGGGTGCTATAAATATTTCTGTGATTTGTTATATTTTCTTCATATTTTTAAACCTAGCCAAAGATGTTCAGGGCTGGCCAGGGCTAGCCAGGGCAGCCAGAGCCAGCCAGGCCAAGGTTATTTTTTTCTGATGTTTGCACATCACTCCTACGACCTTCGTAACTATCCAACGCACCCTTGGTCCTCTTCACACTTCATACTTCAACGTATCTTCAGCTTTCTCTAATCAATACTGGACTTAACCATTTCTTTCCTTCACAACCACATCTTCACACAGCTTCTCTTTAATCTCGCGGTCTTTCACAGCTCGCATACACATCCCTTTCACTGGTTTGATCATGGTCCATGCTGTTTTCAACTTACTTTCTTTTAACTTTCTATATATATTATTATTTTATCATCTCCTTACTCATCACTTCCATTATTATTCTATCTCCTATTTCTTTGTTACCAAACTACTGGGCCCATGTGACTTCGCATTAGCTCAATTTTTACATTACTGTTTCACATATCCGCACCTGGCTAGCTTGTTGCCCTTGTATTAAGTACCTGTAGCAAGTAGGAGAAAAAGTGAACAGGAGACGGCCAGAGTTTTGATCCCATAAACTTTGCAGCAACGTTCTAAGTCAATAGTCTCATCCTTCAAGCTACTTCGCAAACCGCGTTATCATTCGCGAACTTTGCTATCCTCGCGGTCTACTCTTCTTGCGTATTTCAATACCGCGGACTTCTCTTTAAATTCTATCGAGGAAATCTACATTAACCCCTCTGAACTATGTTACTACTTGCGGTCTGATCTCACTGCAGGTACATCAGCGGGTCAAAAGGGAAACGCCTCAGGAGCAGCAGGTACAACTGGCACACCTGCGTAATCCCCCAAAGGTTAGCACAAAGGTGTTTGAATGGACGGCAGATGACAATGGCAACTTGTGTCGGGAGGTCGTACCCAAGAAAATGCGTGAGGACATCCTTGGTAGTTATTGAGCGTGCCAGATCTACTACGATCCAATTGAGAATGAGTATGACTGCTGTGAAGAGTACAACTCAGGCACGCCCGGAGAACCCGTTGATGATTACGTTGACAATTGTCTGTCTTGGGATGGTGACGATGTGAGCATCAACCAGGTGGAGGATGACAGGATTCTACCTGCTAGAATGCCTTCACCAGAGGTTGAGATTGATGATAGCTGGAATCCACCGCTTGCTCCAAATCCACATTCATCAGATAACTTCATTGTGGAGGTTCATCGTATCCTTTACCTGTACTTTGGATATACGCCTGTTATCCCTTGCTTAACATTTGACAACCCTGTTCTCAAGACAGACATTGAGAGACGCAGGTTTGTGCAATTCCTTGGGATTGGTTGGGGGGGTCTACCCATGGCAGCATTTGAAACTGCTCAAATTTCTGCTGCTGCTGCCTTTGTCGATCGTCTACATACCAAAGGAACATCTATATCAGCAGATGAGTGGGATCTTAGCAGGGAAAACCGCCAATCCATATTTTTTTCCACACGTCTGAAGGCTGTACACTGTGTCAGTCAGGATCTTTTTATGTTCGATTTCAAAACCTATAGCACTGTGCAATGGAAATTGATGGTTAAGACGCCAGCACATGCACTCCTAGTATGTCGATTGGACTCACAACTCGATGAATCTGGTCTGGCATACTATTTACTGGAGAATGGCATCCTGTTTCACACTCTGCAATTGTCAACTACTTTGAGCTGGTCTCCCATCTCTACGCATCCCCCCCTTGTAATACCCTTCCACTCCACCAACTACATCTTCACTTGGAAAGACTATGAAGCTTTTTGACAGCAATGCCATGTCATCGTCAAGCAGGCATGTGGTCACGCAGCCTTGTTGAGAGGGTATTACCCTTGGCATGTGGCAATCAGTGAGGTATCTTTTTCGTCTGTAATCTCTGGCCCTTCTGGATGGTCAACAGACCCTGAAGAGATGCTTGTGGTTAAACTGCTGGAAACCAGTATAAATTGTTGTTGTTGTTGTATATAAACACCAACCAGAGAGCAATGGACTAGTCTTTAAGTCAAAAGCCTCCCTGTTGTTCGTTTAGGGAAGGTATAACCTTAGACTTGTATCACACAGAGGTAGGGGGTGAGAATAGAGATGAGAAGGATGAGGATGAATGAGGAAGAGTCTTCAGTAAGACTATAGCAGTTGACAGTGGGTTGACAGTAAAGGACTGAAAAAGCGAACTCAGAGAGGTTAAGGAAGAGGATGAGGAAGAATAAGAGGGAGTCTTCAGCAAGACTATAGTAATTGACAGTGGGGATAGATTGACAGTTAAAGGCAAAAAAAAGCGAACTTGAGGAAGGAATTCACTGGAATTCCACTGAGATGATGACTGTTGGGGAGTAAGAATGAATTGAGAGAAAACTACCTATCCTGGTACAAAAGAGCAGTATTTATACCCTAAGGATGAGGCTATGTAAAACAATAAAAAAGAAAGAAGTACGCGCTGTCAAAGGAAGAAAGATAAAGAGAGGACAGCTGCGAGAAGAAAAGAACAATGGAAAAGAAGAAGGAACAATAAAAAAATCTGTAAAGTGTCAGAGTGCGAGATAAAAGAAAAGAAGGCAGTGTACATAGTCCAATAGCAAAAATATATTGACTCCATAGGCGTGTGGTCATGTCAAAATATGAAAGGTCCTGAGTCAACACTTGAAAGGCGCAGCCTTGCTCCCGAGAAAATACTACTTGCCCATGATCCCATGTCGTGCAGCCTTGATAACACTTGACACTCTGCGAGAATAATCCTCTGCTGCTGATTCATCTGCAATTCCTGCTTAGTCGTGATCCTCCTGGACTTCCTAAATTGTCATAAAGAGGGTGGGAAGGCTTCAGGTACCGCGTGAATGATGGTTTTGGCAGTGAATGATAAGATAAGAGGTAGATGAGTGAGGATAGGGGACTGAGTGAGATCCAGGAGCGAGGTATGGCAAGATAGATAGCTGAGGCGAAGACTTGTGGGTCCATAGCCACAACAACAATGACAAAGCCTTTGACATAATGGGAGATGTAGCTGATGCGTCCATAAACGGGCCGTTCTTGAAATGATGGACCAAAGATACGATCAAACGCGAGCCGATGACCGATGCGAATAGTAGATTGATCGCTTTGTTGTATCACTAGCCAAGGGACAAACAGATGGTAGATGTTAAGGAGCATGTTGATAGTGTAAATGATAGACAACATAGTGGAAGACATTGAGGATATGATGAGCGATGAGGATGTTATCGTTGAATAAATGGTTTTGTTGACCAGGAACGCGATTCAGGGCCGCTTCCAAAATAGGTAAGCAAATTCAAAGTCCGCTTATTTTCATGATGGCAACTTTTAAGCTTTGTTCTCACGCTACCAATCAGTATTGGTGCGCGATACTGGGGAAGAATTTATTGATGACAAGCTCACGGATATTGAATTGAATCTTCTCTGCGGGATGTATAGCGCATCAACAAGTACATATTTTATTGCAACATTTTTGGTTAATTATCCTGACGTTCTTTATTTGAAGATATCCCAGGTCAACAGGCTTCTTTATCTTGGTATCCCCCAACTATCAAATTCAAGCAGTCTGGCAGGAATTTAGGGTGATGGACGGAGGTAGAAGAGACCAAATTCTTAGTATGGCATAGGCGCCAAATGGAAGAGGGATCTAGCAATGCTGATGGGATAGAACGAGGGCCTTTACCTGCAAGTAAATGGAAAAACAGTTTGCAAGGCTCAAGTGATATCCACCATGCACTGTTGCACATCAATAAGGAGGCCCATCGGGTAATTGCAGACTGTGACTGTTGAATATGCAGTCCTCCCCACTGCACGCCTGGCATTGCTGCAAGCGGTAATTATTTCTAAACCTTGTCCTTGGTCGTTGAACCATACTGATATCCAGCTTGGCCTTTAGTTATTTTTTCTTCAATCTTCTTATGCTTTGGATGCTACTATGGATGTGAATAAACGGTAGACAAAAATATTTGCATATATAAGATCAGACTGATCAGCAAGTTCTCCTGCAACTACAGCCGACTTCCTCTCAATCCATACCTCTCTAGCCTCTGGATATGCAAACCCTATGTTCCAAAGCAGCGCATGGATGCCTAGGCTTGATCTCAATTTTTTCAGCATACATCATTCTTGAAAGGCCACATTGACTATGGGTTAAAGGGTGATAAGGAACACGTGGGACTGTCCGAGTTAGCGGCTCACATAATCACACATTGTTGCCATGCAGGACCATTTAATTCCTTACATCAACCCTTCTTCTCTCTCTCACCGCCATACACCTACCTGCACTGTGAGCTGCATGACCTCAAAGGCATATTGTATTCTGATACGACTACTCTAGGCCACAATATCCTTCTAGTACTATGATCTCCCTCAAAATTACAAAATCAAAGGCAATGCACAAGAAGATCGTTGAATGGGTCCAAATATTTTGTTAATTATACCGGACTCTCACTCATGGATCTTTAGGGTTGTCCTGATACGATTAGATCTGCTGAAGATGCTTCAAGTTTGCTCACAGAAGCAATGGAGCATGAACAGTGGTCACGTACATTCAACGACTTGACTGCTCTGCAACGGAAGAAGACAACGCCAAATTTGCCGAGGTCCAACTCAAGTCAGCGGAGGAGTATATGTGCACAATCATGCATACTATCAGGAGTAACGGGTTTACCATCGAGGTTGATCGACTCTCATACTGCGACTGTAGCGAAAACACATGATTGTAAGTTTCCAAATATTCTCTGCTGCAATTATGAACTACCCATGCATATATTAGAAACCTATACCATCTCAGTATCTGGTTCGCCTGCCATCTCTTTGTTGCTTGATTGAACCATATGTCACTGCTGGGTCTCGCTTTACATTTTTTATTGTACATGTTTCTTTTTTATTTATTTGTCCATCCCCTGGTTGACCTCAGGGTCAGTAAAATTCAAGCCTGCCACAAATAAACAAGTTCAAATTGTCATGTAGTACCACTTTTTGTTTCCTAGTTGATACTGCCAAAAACCAAATCTTTTACTTTCCTATATCTTACCAAGCTTCCCTATGCCTTCCAGACCCAATGCTTCCAAACGCAAGGCTACTGTCTCTGTAAATGACCAAGCCAGTATTAAGACAGCACATCCCGGTATATCTAGTGACGCGCCGACCAGTAAAAGACCAGGTGAGTCTCACTTTAACCCTTATTTTACTTATGGACTGACTTTACTACCATCTTCTCTATAGCTCCTACCAATGAGCTTGCAGGCGCAGAAAAATATAATATTTATTGAATATATTGAAGAACCCGCTGACCCTGCACAGAGAACGTCGGAGTGCCAACCACCAGAGAACCAACCAGTAGGCAAGCAGTTTGGCCTAACTGTGGTCAGGGTGGACATGCCTACCAACTAGAAAATGCTCTGAATCCCATAACGAGAGATCAAATTTCCAAGAAGAACGATGGAATCCCAGAAACTATACCCGAGAATGCTATGGCGCCTCCTCAGGCTTTACAAAAAAATAGGGTAACTACAATATTTTATCAATTATAATTCAGCTCTCAACCAATTCCTAGAAGCAAGATTCAAATACAAAAGTAACAACTGCTCCGAAGCTACCACAATCTGTGGCAATGTTGCCTCAGGCTGGTCCAAAACCAATCTTTCAGATGGCCTCAGCGGAGTCGCAATTTGGGTTCTCTGCCGCAGACAACAACTCACAAATGGGGAATGCAACGCTGCCAAGCACTCAGACCAGTATAACCTTATACATGCATATGACAGCATATATTAACTATCTAAGAAATAGGGACCAACCATGATCACAACAATCAAAAGGATCAAGGCCAACGTCTGCAAGCCAACTCTCAGTCTCAAAGCCAATTCAACTTCGACCGCAACACTGCTGTTCCTGGTATCACAGAAACTGATGGAGATGACGATGATGGTGATGGTGATGAAGATGGCAATGACGGTGATGATGATAACAATAGCTATAGTTATAGCAATGATGGCCAAGGAGAAAGCAACAGCAGCAGTGTTCAAACAGATGGCAGCGACAGCAATGAAGACATATATGCAAGCTGCAAGCCCAGTCCTAGACCTGATATCAACATGGATATAGGTAAGTTGCTGTTAAAAACATTGTAACATCTAAACTAACTGTATTATCACCTAACAATAGAAATTGACGACGCAGCGGCTCAGGCGGCTCTACACTACTCCCAAGGTAAATAAATCCCTTCGAATTGCAGCTCAGTCGCTGGTAACTTGTCTAATATTATAGACGAGTTACCTAACCCTGACAATGAGGTACTCTTATTCCATTATTATTCATTTTGTATTGAAATTTTATCCAGGATCATAATATTGACGTAGTCAAAGATCACTGTGCACATAACCGTCCAGTGCGCCCACCTCATCTTGGAAACCTGGCGGATGCCGCTGCCCATCAATCATATAGGCGTCAACTCGAATGAACAGGATTTGAAGGTGATGTCAATCTCGACAACGAACATACCACTGAACAGAATGGTGAGACCAATAATGATGAAGACAATGAATCATCCACTGGGCAGGCCCATCGCTATTCAAAAACGCCAAGGGACGCAGAGCCCAAGCCAATCACTATGAAGTATTATCCTCCGGGCTGGCAGGCCACGCTCGAGACTGTGAAGAATAATATGAGAAGGCATGTGGCCCTTGTTAACGCCTTTCCGTGAAGGGAGACAGATCTCAAGCAGGCTACCCTCATCCTTACCAACACCATTGCTGAATACCAAATAGTTGCGGATAATGTTCTGGAGCCAGGTCATATTTCTTTGTCATTTTACTTGTCAAATTATTGATCATTTCTTTTAGGATATTCTCCAAATCGAGATATGAGCATTTTGGTAGATGTGTCGTGTCCTTGTTATTTAATATTGACTAATTCTATACCTAGGTTTTCAATGAACACTCTACCTTCCGCCAGAAATTAAAAAGAGTTGCTCAGCGAATTATTTCATTGAAATACACAAATCTACTTTGCTCACCTGAATTCAAAGGAGGGAATCAGCAAGAAGAGTATGACTTGGTCATACATGCGGTCAACAAAGCTCTTACCCAAGGCCATTTTCTTCAAGGCGGAGAAGATGAGAATGTAAGCTTTTTCTTTGTCTTTTCTTCGCTTTCTGATATCCTTTTCGACATGTTTGAAGGGAAAATGCAAGAACATTGCACATCCAGCAATATCAACCACAATACATCAGTTTTTCTATGCAGACAATGATTGTCTCGCAAACCTTTTTCCTGAAGACTTTGAACAAACTGTCCCTGATCATGTCATTGCTTTGGTAATGACCACTGTACATCTTTTCTCCTTTAAAATAATTTTGACATCCCACTAATAATCCTTTTATAGATCCAGAACTGCCTCGAAGAATATGTCGACTTCAGCTACAAGAAACAAATCCCTCTCGATGGAGATAAATATAGAGCCATTATGAAACAGCATCTCACCCTGATTGATACGTTGAAGGGCCACCAATACCATGGAGCACAATACGAGTCTTGTTGCACAAGATGGGCACGGAAAGGAATGTAAGCATTCTTTGTTTAAAACTTTCTTAATTCAATTTACTGACGAGTTACTTGTTTCGTTAGGTGACTTCTGCAACAAGCTGAAGACCCACCAACTCACTATGTACCCACTTTACAACTTGACTGATAACTGGGTTTCCGAAATGATTTGGTATGTCCTCGTTTCACTGCCGGTATAGTTTGTTGATAAAACCAAGGTCCAGGTTCCATTGACATAAGTTTCTTTCAAGTAGTCTTTAATACCCTGTTTTTTGCACATAGTATATTTCGTATTCATAGCCTACACATAATATAATATTTTCTTTTGTTATGCAACACTATAAGAATTAAGGTACTATATGGTCTATATAGTCTATATGCTACTTTATAGCATCGGGTGGAACTAAACAAGTGCTTGAAAGAGAGATATGGCTTCGGGATAGTAGTAACTCAGGCCTATATAGTACTCTGTAGTAGTAACCTAGACCTATGTAGTACTCTGTAGTAGTAACCTAGACCTATGTAGTACTCCATAGTAGTAACCTAGGCCTATATAGCACTCCCTAGTACTCTACAGTAACAGGCCATCTAGACAGGAATAGCATGATCATTGATGCTGTCCAGCACTACAAATAAAGGACCCTTTACTATGGTGCTATGGTGCTATCCGGCACTATCCAGCGCTAGTAAGCAGACCCTGAATTTACTGATGCATTCTGATGTCAATCATCTATATCCTCCCAATCCTGCTTATCATCTCAGTAATATGTCTTCCAGTCCCACTAACCTTATCAAGGATGAGCTTACAAGCACCAAGGATGCCTAAGTGAAGGATATGAGGAACAAGGGGTATGGATATTCAGATCATTCTAGGATTTATCACAAGGAATTTGTGTATTTTCAAAAAAATTCTGCTTTGAACCATGTAGCTCTTTTTTTGCTCTTTTTTTGCAATTTTTTTTCTCAAAATCTGTTGAGAAATGGCCTGGCTACACCTCCTTCATGGTTGCTTTGTTTTGTCACATTTAGAATATGTCCAAATTAGGCAACTCAATTCCCTCCACATCAATTATTGAACTACCATGGTGGGCCAATAGATTATTCATTTCTTCATCACTTCGGACAAATAAAATTGCAAAATGTAGAGAATGTTTAGATGTACATGTCCATGGGTCCAAACCTGGAAATTTTTATAGTTTACCCATGACAATCACCAGTGCATCTCCTGCTTTCACCTGTGCCTTCTTGGGCTATTATCTTCACAACAGATGGGATTTATGTTGCGATTTAGAGCAAAGGCCACCGAAGACCAAATGAGGTAGTAACAGAGGCCACTGGCCACAACCATTGTCTCCACTTGTATATACACCAGATTAACCTACTACTCTACCTCAGTCCATTATACCATGACTGAGGTGAGTAATTACGATATACTTCTTTACTGCACCTAACTTACTGTTACCTAGTTCAGTGATATCTATCACAATTATCTAGGTACAGTAACAATCTAAATATAGTCCATTATACCATGACTGAGTTCAGTGATATCTATCACAATTATCTAGCTCAAATTAGAGCGTATACATATCCATTCACATAAGCGGTTTAGTTTTCTACAATGTAGGATTATATTTGCAGAGATAAAATCATCTATTTGTATATTGCTTCAATTCTACAAGTTCAAAATTTTAATTACTGGCCCCTAACCATGTTAAAGTGCACATTTTGAGGATCTATATTGATGGAGGGGGCACTAATTAAGATTTTGGACTTGTAGATCAATTGGAGTTTAGATTCTAAGTGAAATCCTCCTGTAAATCATGCTCATGGATGTTGTGGTTGAAGGGATAATGTCCAATCTCTTTGAAGCCTCATATTTGGCAGGAAATTGAGATTCATTTCACATTTTTGGGTTAAATATAATGTTTTTCCTTTAAGGAATATTTTAGGCATGTATAATTACTTCTTATTCTTAAATACAGCACAATTTCTTTGGTATCTCAGAGGTGTGGAGAGCACAAATGCAATGTCTCAAGAAATTGGCTGTCACATACACTGAGGATTGTGCATACCCCATTAGTAGTAATCATGTATCAGGTGATGTGACTCAGAGTCTGTTCATACTTAGGTTATTGGCTTTTTCCAGTTTGCTTATTTGTGACTAACTATCATGATGGGAGCCAGGAAGCAAACAATGATCAATAACTCATTTCCAGCAATGTGTTGTTGTCATATATTTGTTTTGAAAAGGTTTTTGAGATAATTTATAATGTTCACTTATTAATTTACTACCCATTACTTGTGCTTATCCATTTACCCAAAAACATCCCTATGAAACCTCATAAAACTGAAGACCAGTCACTGTTGTTTGTTTTGGAAGCTAAATGACAGGTTTCTGAGTTCATAGGTGTTTCTTCCTTGGGTCCTATGGAGGCGCTCTGGCTACAATAATGTAAAGAGGTTGATACACATAAGAATATTTTCTCAATAAAATTGTATATAAAAAAATTATAATAGTAATAATAATACAAGGTTCTGCAAAATCAATATTTATCTTTCTAAATTATTGATCAATTTCATTGTTGGTGCTTGGAATTTTATTTCCGACTGAGAATATGATTCTGGTGATAATATTTGTATATTAAATTTACATTGTTTAACAGGAACATAGTGCAATGCAAACAAGGATTAGGGGTACATATATATATTGATTCCAAATAATACTGGCTCAGTACCAGTTGAAGAGGTATACATCTTGAACCTATTTGAACTCGGAGTTTTTTTTAATACATTATTTAGTACTTTTACTAGTCATTTTTTTACTCCAGTTTCAATAGATTTTGAATCACAGTCCGACTCCGATATTCTTAACCTTCTATTCTGCATTGCTTTGTCAACTTTGCCAGTATCAGAGGCAGCAGTTCAGGATTTTTCAGATATGTAAGTTATTATAATCCCAGCACAAATATATCTCAAACATATTTCAGTTGAAAGTTGTTTAGTAAGATCACTATGTTTTCACTACAGATTCGAACCTCATTCACTCATGGGTTTGTGATGGATATTGGCCTCTAACTCATTATTTACAACCATATTAACTTGACCTCATTCTCCAAGAACAACAAGATTTAGGAGTACATACAAACATTGTTGAATTCTAGCCCAGTAAAACTTTAACCTTCATGTGGATACATCCTAGTGCACATCCAATGGGAGTTGGAGTTTCTAACCAGTGTCTCAGCTGAAATCACCTCAAAACTATGAAACCAACTTCCAATCAACTCAACTCAGAAATTACCTTAAAATCTACAGTATGCAATTTTTTGAAATCACTTTATTCCCCTCTGGATGGAAATGGATACACGGACCTCCAACTAGGGGTAATGCACAAGGGGCATAGATGGTTTTCACCAATGTTAAAAAGATGAGAATTTGATGGATACAGCCTAGAGACTTTACATCAGTGATTCTGTTTTTCTTTTGTGGTATTACATTCAAATTCTTATCATGAAAATAATGACCAACAACTGATTCCTGGCAAAATGTTGTTGTCTTTTGTTTGTATCCACAATGAAAAAGTGTTTAGAAAGCAGACATAAACAAGATTGAACAACTTCTTTCTGGCAATCAGTTGTTGTCATTTGTTTGTTTTGAAATTTTTGAAGTAGCTGTTTTGGAAATCAGATGGATAACATATGAGGAAGACATTCAATATGAAGCATACTATTACTCCCTGCACATTGATTATTGATCTACCATGGTGGGCCCATAGATTACTCATTCCTTCACCATTTTGGACAAATATAATTGTAAAATGTAGAGAATGTTTAGATATATATTTCCATGGGCTATTTTATTCACAATAGATGGGATTTAGGATTAGATTTTCAAAGATAAAATCTACTTGTATATGGCTTCCATTCTACAAGTTCAAAATTTAATTACCTGGCCTCTAACCATGTTAAAGCATTTTGAGGGTCTATCTTGACATAGGAGGCACTAATCAAAATTTTGGACTTGTGGATCAATTGGAATTCAAATGTTAAGAAAAATCCTCCTGCAAATCATGCTCATAGGTGTTGTGGTTGAAGGGATAATGTCCAATCTCTTTGGAGCCCCATATTTAGCAGGCAATTAAGATTCATTTTGCATTTTTGGGTTAAATATAATGTTTTCCTGCAAGGAATATCTTAGGCATGTATAATGACTTCTTATTATTGTTAAATACAACATAATTTTTCTTGTATCTCAGAGGTGTGGAGACCACAAATGTGATGTCTCAAGAAATTGGCCGTGTCACGCCGTGACACCACATGTGACTGAATGTCACACATTCGGAGTATTTAGAACTCATACTGAGGATTGTGCAACCCCATATTATCATTGTCTTTGTAGTATAGTAAATTATTATGTTATAGTATAGTACTATGTACCCAAGCCACCTGCAAGAGGGCTGGGCACAACACCTGCCTCGCATGAGCAGGAGTTGCTTGCCAGCAAATTTATGAGTAAGATCTGGCCTTCGAAAGAAGGTGGTGGTTTGAAATCAGAAATTTTCCCACACATTAAAATGGTTAGCATTATCTATCAAAACTAACTAAGAATGGCAGCCGTTGCAATGACAACATTCCCACCCTGTGAAAATTACCATAAAAACACCCTTGAAACCGTCAAAAGTAGTGATGGTCAAGGGTAACCCTGGGGTGGAATTAGGCTGACCCTTACCCTTACCCTTGGCTGAGGGTAAGGGTTTTGGAGGGTAAGAGTAAGGGTTTCTGAGGGGTTGGAGGGTAAGAAACCCCAGCAGGGTTTAGTGCAAGGGTTTGGTCCAAACCTTCCTCAAGCTTTGTAATCCAAAGGAGCCTTCAAAGTAGCTATTATTTAAAACATGTTCAGGGTGTTAAAGGTGTTTAGCAATAGATTTTAAATGAAATAGAGAGGGTTTGACTAGTATTTTAAGCTACTGATTGTTATGAAAGCAGTGAGGCCTCTTTAGATTGCTTTTTCTCTGATTTAAAGTCAATTTTATAGATACACAACAGTTAGATCACTCTGATATCAGAGAAATAAAATTTCCCAAAAATACCCTGACCCCTCCAGAAGGGTCAGGATTTTTCAAGGGTCAAAAAATCTGTACCCTGACCCTGACCCTCCTTACCCTTACCCTTGTACCCCAGGGGTTTCCCAAACCCCTGCCCATTACTAGTCAAAAGATAGGTCCCCTATAAGAACAAGACTTACTTATGTAAGACTTGTAACAATGGTCTTGGAGGCTGGTGCCTCAGTCACTGCAAGAAAGGTGGTACAAAGAGAATCAGGTTCCGGATGCTTGATGAATTTGAATTTGACTACTGAGTCATCAGACCCACAATACGTGTTGATGGATGGGAAAAAGTGTTCAACCTTAGCATGCAGCTGAATATTGAGAGGCTGAATATTGAGAGATAGAGATTGGTAGTAAGCCACAAGACTGCGCATATTCTTGCCAAATGCATGCAGGATCCGTGCAATATGATAGATAGAAGGTTCATTGAAGATTGTATGAGGCGTTGGACCACAATCTTATCTGTCCAGACTGCACCTAATATAGCGATTGATGCACCAGCATTTGTGAAAAGGAAAGTAGGACAGCAGGTGCTTGCGCACAGCTCAGCTTGCTAGGGAAGTGACCTTGATGATTGACCATAAATAAAGAATATTTCAAAGCACATATGTCTTTTTGTGCCCAAAACCAACCATATGATAAACCTGCCTAAATGGAAGGATCAGAGCCTCCTCTCCCAAACTCATTTTTGTCCTCCTCAATGCATATAGCGGCAGACTTGGATTTATTGCCTACTAATATTTCTGTTGTTACCATACCATCAGCTGAGGCCCTGTCAGCATTGGAGATTTTGCCTATTGCCATGGAAATTGCCGCCGTGAGTTCCTTGTCAAGGCTAGCTTCCCTCCATCCCTCACTCTCATACATGGCAGATGCAAGATTCATGAGGCAAGCAGTAGCCTGTATAACTTCTGTTGGCACTTCCAAGTCCTTGTTGGCAATGTCATTCAGAAATTGGCCAAAAGCTGGGTTATAAAGCTGGATAGGTGGGGCTCTTAGGTTGATATGCTGTGCAGCAACAAATGGGTAATGGCCATCATAGATTGGTTCACCTCGCTTCTGAAATGTGATATAGCTGCTGGATTTGGCCGCTTTGTAAGGTGGATTGGATTCGAGTAATTTCATCACAGTTTTATCAAACCCTAGATATAACAAAGTTAACCAAGTAAACTGAACACTACGAGAATGTACTTTTGACAAGTTCTATCATCTCCTTGTCCTTGACACAGCTGGGGGAGGTGTTAGCACCAAATAAGTAATGCAAATGGACATATATCCTCACCTTGCCAGTGGTTGGTCTAGGGATGGATGCTGCTCATCTATGGGACAGCACATGGTACTTCAGTCATTTAATAGGACTTTTACTGACTCATACTCACCATATTTGGGTAGCTGTATAAGGAGATTGATAGTTTTTGGTAGTATCTCATTCTCATCCTGAAAATAGAGAGAAAGTTTTTTGAAGGGACTGAGGTAAGTCAGGCCATGATGATTGTCAGTGCAATTGAATTGGAGGGAATGTAAACTCGCTTTTAGATTATCGTCAATAGGGATGGCACACTTCCAAAGTAAAAGCTGAGCTGCATCGACATGGTTAAGGCGATGGGGTGCCTTGGATTTGATGGTCTCCCGAGGTCTTTACACTCCCCCACGTGTTCCTGGAGGAATCCTGGTGGATTCCTACCTATTCCAGGAGGATTCCAGGAGGATTCCTACCATTCCTGGTAGGAATACCAGGATTCCTACCATTCCTGGTAGGAATACCAGGATTCCTACCATTCCTGGTAGGAATACCAGGATTCCAGGAGGAATTTTCTACCAGCCAATTCCCCCTGAAATCCCCATTCCTGGCTCTTCCTAATCCAGGAGGATTCCTGGTGGATTCCTGGTACCCAAGGAAATTGATACCAGGATTCCCGGAATTCCCTAGGAATCCCTAACACAGAATCCACCTGGAATCCACCCAGAATCCTGGGAATTCCACAGGGATGAACTCAACTCTTACTTTTAAATATTATTCAAAATTAAAAGAATCATATATAAGTCAATAGTAATTTAAATATACATAAGTTAACTGTAATTTATATATATGCGGTGGCAGTGCCTTGCCGCCATTCGAATTTTGAATTTTGTTCAGACCGCGAGGTATGGTCACGTGACGCACTTCTAACAAATCAACAAACATCATTTCGTCTTCTCACAACTACCACTCACCACCACGACAACCAGGACGATAAAGGACGACAAGAAGACGGGTGGCGACAACGACCAACAACGCCAATGAGGAACAACAACAACAACGAGGAGGGGTAACGACGAGGGTAACGACGACGACGAGGGCAGCGACGACGACGACAACATAACCACCACCACCACCACCACCACCACCACCGACGACCACAACAACAACAACAACCATGCCACAACGGCCGGAACGACAACGACAACGACGACCCCCCCCCCTCCCTTGGGGGGGGTTATTTTTATTTTATTAATATATTACTACGATGACAGCACACGGACGACGACGACGACACGCGAACGACGACGACACGCGAACGACGACGACACGCGAACGACGACGACCCCCCCTCACTGGGGGGGTTTTTATTTTATTTTAATTCCTAGTACACTACACAGGCGAACGACGACAACACACGCACCACCACGCACCACCGCCACCACGCACCCCACCATGCACCACCACCACCACGCACGACGATGAGCACCCCCCCACCGGGGGGGTTATTTATTTTTATATTTTTTATTTTAACTGACTACGATGACGACCCAGGACCCACATTGACGACACCCGGACGACAGGCGAACGACGACGACACACGCACTACCACCACCACGCACCCCCACCATGCACCACCACCACCACGCACGACGATGAGCACCCCCCCCACCGGGGGGGTTATTTATTTTTATATTTTTTATTTTAACTGACTACGATGACGACCCAGGACCCACATTGACGACACCCGGACGACAGGCGAACGACGATGACACATGCACTACCACCACCACGCACCGCCACCATGCACCACCACCACCATGCACGACGATGACCACCCCCCCCACCAGGGGGGGTTATTTTATTTATTTATTATTTTAACTGACTACGATGACGACCACCTACATTGACGACACCCGAACGACACAGGCGAACGACGACGATGACGAACCCCCCCCCTCACGGGGGGTTTATTTTTATCTATTACACTACCACAGCCCTTAGACGATGATGACCCCCTCACCGGGGTTTATTTTAATTTTAATATACTATAATTATCAATAAGTAAATAACATGTTATTAATTACTATTAATGTGAATTTGTATTTATATAATTTTCAATATATATCTTACAATCAAAAATATTAAAAAATTAAGGAAAAATTAAATGAAATAAAATGAAATAAAATATGTCAGTGACTTAGCTGATTTCACCAGGAATCCACCAGGAATGCCAGGAATGCCAGGAATCCGCCAGGAATATACTAGGAATCCGCCAGGAATTTACTAGGAATCCACCAGGAATCCACCAGGAATATTCCCATTTACCAGGAATTCCAGGATTCCTCCAGGATTCCTCCAGGATTCCTCCAGGATTCCTGGCAGTCCGGGCGGATTCCTGGAGGAAGACGTGGGGGAGTGTAAAGTTCAGGGTCTCCCTGAGGTCAGCTACATACTCATCACTGTCAAAACTGACAAGAAAGGTGTGCGCATTGGGATCGTTGTCGGGGAGAATGATGCAAAATATTTTAAATTTAACCAGCATTGAAAAGGTGGTTGATACGTGTTGATGAGCACTGAAGCCTTTTAAAGGCCCATTCATGGAGGCTGAAGCGCTGACCACCTAGGTTCAATTAAGCAACCCACCAAGTTCTGGGTGTGACATAGGTGTGACAGCCAAATTTGGTGGTGTCACATCATCAGGGATTGCACAAACCCATTTTCCAACCATTTTCAGTCCTTGGCCGAATCTGCTGAAAAAACCTGCATGCTATCCTTTGATCAAGTTCTATCCAGGTTGAAACCATTCTTGGATCAGACAGCTGGAGAGTGCACAATATCTATTGATGGTATCTCATTAGACATCGTACATATGTTACAGGCGGAGTCTGAAGCATCCAAGTTGCCAGGTTGGGAGAATGCCAGGTATGTTACTGTTTACATTTATCTACATAGTTTTCTACAAAAAATAAATAATATCAAAGGATCAATTTTTCTGGAGACAAGTTGATTGTTGACTATCCGACTTTTGGACATGAAATTATCTCCACTCTCTTCTTCAATGTCAACATCAATGGCGCTGATGGCCACTCTTTATTTTCCATTGACAAGAGCTGTTGGAATTATCAATCCAATCATATCAATATCATGCAATATTGCATCATTTGATTAGTTTTGATATCAGTCCAATGGCGGATATGACTCGTAGATAAGCATAGCCACAATTTCTATGTATATAAACTCTAAACCGTTGAGGTGAATCCTCATCAGTTTAAACCAATATACCTGATATCCAATCATTGCACTACACTACTGAATTATAGCTCTGTTGCGACTGCATATTCTTTAAACCTGACATCCAAATTTCAACAAGAGCTTCATTCACCTTGGCGGCTCTGCAGATGTCCAGTTGGAAGATGGTATCAAGAGTCCCAACTACAGTCTGTACGAGAATCATCCTGCAAAGCAACCCCTAATGCAAGCATGGCCTACAGTCATCTGGGAGGTGGCCTATTGCGAAAATGAGAAGAAACTTGCATGCAATCTTGTGAGATATGTTGCCTGTTCCCCTGGCAGCCTGAGGGTGCACCTCGCAATTGGTGTAAATATTGAATGTAACTATGTGGCAGGACAATGTCAAGGCTTGAAGGTGACATGCACATTTTGGGAAGCAGATATAGAACAGATAAAGCTACTACTTTATGAGTCTTTGTGGTAAATTAAAAAGGATAAATACTGACCTCAGTCTCAAAAAGATAGACTGAGGTACAACTACAATGAGTAAACAATATAAGTATGAACTTCTCCATTCCTGGAGAGTGACGGGTTTGTACAACGGTCATACAAGGCAGAATATAAATAGTAAAGAGGGGCTCAGAATAAATAATAGATAGGAGGAGAAAATAATAAAGATGCATAATTGTGATTACATACGGTTTGTTATTTGACAGCAGACTATGCTGAGACATTCACAACATTGGAAGAGTCAGGTTTGTTATTGAATCAGCTAATGAGATGCAATGATTATGCGCTGGATGAAGCTGAGGACCATGCCAGTGTTGTGCCCACTCCCACCAAGTTTTCATGTGTTTCGAAATTTGATGGGAAGTATATAAAATTTGTAGTTTCCCAGCAATCTCTGTACACGGTAAGTACCTTTGATCCAGTATACCTCACGATATGCTAACATTTATGTTTGGAATGTAGATCCTCCCTGATGATCCAAATGGGTGTACCAAAATGGATATTTTAAACAGACATCTCTATTGTACATCGCCAGCCAAAGATCAGAACAAACCTGCCATCACCATCCCATTTTCAGCACTTCGACGGGTAATCATCTCCCACGACGAACAGCAGAGTTACTTAGAAATTAGCCTCAATATGAAGAAGCATCAGTATGGTGAAGGCACTGAAGAGGATGAGAAAGACAGGAAGAATAAGGAGGATATTGCTGTGGAAATCAGCCGCTTGAATAAGCCTTGCATTGATCTTTAGTGCAACAAAGGGATTTCTCAGAACTTCGTGTTTGGATGTAGGTTTTACTCAATTGTGCCATCTGTCTAGTAGCAAATTTCAATGATGTACTTGTATGGTATGTTTAGAAGAATACGCCACGAACATGGTGACTACAAATTCAACCAGTCTCAACTCCGAGTCCAACACCTTCTCCAACCGCGTCAACAGCTACTCGTCAGCCCAGTGTTGGAATATGTTGTCCGCGGGACAAACGGTCACAAGCTGTCATGCGCGCTAGGCACCATCAAGCGCTCGATCAGCGCTCTCGGCGTTGCTATGCCCGAGCCTAAGTAGGTGTTAACTAATTCGTTTTTACTGGTTCTTGGACGCTTGTAGTTACTTCTTTACTATAGAAAGAGTACTACCGATATGTATAAAATGTAGTCTACACTACAGTAGGTTATATGAGATTCTTGCTATCGTTCTTACACCGGGCTAGTGTTACCAAAGTTCGGTTCAGTTCGGTTCTTCAACCATTTTTGAAGAACCGAGAACCGAACCGAAGGGTCCCCTGCTGAACTGAACTGGAACCAGAACCGGAACCAATAGAACCGGTTCTCACAGTTCAGTTCAGTTCTAGAACCGGTTCGGACCGTCGAACTGAAACAAAAAACCTTGTAAACCTTGCAAATGCTGAGAATGTGTTTTATCCATTCAATTTCCTTACATTTTTTTCTTTTGGTGGTAATACATATTGTTAATTCATTATTACATACACATAGTAGCCTACTAAAATAAACCCATGGTGGGTTGTTGTTGTTCTTATGGTAGCCTATTGTATTCAACCATCATTCGTTTGTCGCCATTTATCTGTGGTAGTTTTCATTAGAATTAAATGAAAATTAGAAAAAAACCTCACGAGGTTGTTGCGGGTGGTGGGGATGTTCTTAGGTGTTGCTTGGATGGGTCCTGGGCGTCATATGTGTCGTACACGTCATATGTCAATTGTAGCTGTCCATAGAGTTAATAATAAAAAAAGAAAAACAACTGATGGGCGTTTAAAACAAGGGCAGAGGTGTCTAACAGGAGGGTCGTAGTGGTGCAAGTGATGGTCGAGTCGTGGTCCTCGCCGTCGTTCGACATGGTGATGGTTGTTGTTGTCGGTAGTGGTGGCCACAAGTGAGTGGTGGTCTGCTATGTCCGTTGCCA
Organism: Phlegmacium glaucopus; assembly: GCA_015039465.1. NCBI lineage: Eukaryota > Fungi > Basidiomycota > Agaricomycetes > Agaricales > Cortinariaceae > Phlegmacium > Phlegmacium glaucopus. The sequence goes on along the minus strand of MU129989.1, from coordinate 456,606 downwards.
TTGTTGTCTGGCCGTCACCATTGTTGTCTGGCTGTCGCCATTGTTGTCTGGGTAGTCTGCTTGATGATGATAATTGAGTAATTATGGATGTAATGGGATGAGTCGAATACTCACATTAACGCCAGCGGCCGGAATGCTTACAGGAGCGAGATCATTGTTTGCCAAGGTGGAAGCCAAAGTAGAGACTCGGCGGTCATGGGCAGTCTGATTGATGACGATGGTAAATACTTAATGCTGCGATGGGCAAAGTTGAACGCTCACATTAATGCTAAACCCGTACTACCAGATATGGCCGTGGACTACCGTAGACCTACAACTGTTGCTTTCCAAAACCCGTACCGTAGCCGTACCGTAGTTATGGTCTGCTCTGAAGCCACGGTACGGTTGCCATTAACACTCGGGTGGTGCAAGTGATGGTCGCAGTCGTAGTCCTCGCCGTCGTTTGATGTGGCGACAGTTGTTGTCATCGGTAGTGGTGCCCGCAGTGAGTAATGGCCTGATATGACTGTCGTCATCGTTGTTATGCTTGTGTTGAGCCGTCCCCATATACTGCCGTTACTTCATTCATTCATCGTTGCCGTCCATCCGTTCGTTGTCATCGTTTATCTGTTTGTTGTTGTTGTCCAATCATTTGTTGTTGTCGTCTAATCATTTGCTGTCATCATTTGTTCATTCCTTTGTTCGTTGTCTTTGGTTCGTTCGTGCTCATCATCATGATGTGGCGAAGTGATGTGGCTCATCGCCGCTAGGGTTACCAAAGTTCAGTTCAGAACTGACTCATGAACCTGAACTGAACTGAACTGAACTGATAATTCAGTTCAGTTCAGTTCAGGTTCAGGCATTTAGAGATTTGTGGTTCATGCAGTTCAAACTGAGCTGAACTGCTGAACCGTTAGGTCCTAGACAGCCAGGCAATTCTCTTCTTTTGACTTAACATTTTATGGAGAGTGATCTTCAGTAATTTATGAACATTGGAATGGTTTGGCAGTCCTTTTTAGCATGAAATAATGGCTAAGGAAGGATGTAATGGCAAGACATGGTATTATGTCAGCATAGATTAATACTGCCTATTTAGGAAAATAAATATAAATCAATGGTTTTCTGTGTTCTAAAGGAGTTCTGAGATCATATATGAGCAGAAACCAAGTGGCTAAGGGCTAAGGAAGGTCTTTGTACAATAAATTTTCAGAAAAAGGTAAAATTTCAGATTTTATAATGGTTCTTCAGTTCAGTTCAGTTCGAACCAGTTCTTAAATGGTTCAGTTCAGTTCAGGACCATATGCAAACAGTTCAGTTCAGTTCAGGCTGAGGAGGTGAAGAACTGAACTGAACTGAACTTTGGTAACCCTAATCGCCGCTGTCGTTGTAAAATAAAATAAAAAACCCAAGAGTTGTCATTAGGGCTGCCAACCGTCCCGTCCACGGGGACGGCCGTCTAAAATCAACCCAGTGACGGGTGACGGTCCGTGTACAGACGGCCGTCTTTTTTGAAATCCAAAGGTCGGTCGGGTCGGGTACGGTATAAAGACGGCCGTGACGGCCGTACACGGTAAAACAAGGAGAAAATTCATTTTACTTGAAATATTCGCACAGTTAAAAATGTCTACAAAGCTACAGAATATGTAATCTGGAATAAAAATTCTATGAAACCCACAATTAAGCTGGTTGATGACCAAATTGTTGGGACTGAAGCCAAATATTTAATTTAATTTATATTTAATTTGTTTTTTAGCACTAATAATTGGTGTAAATAGGTCGGAGAATAGCTCCCCTGACTTCCCAGATTTATTTGAGAGGGAAATATTAACACGATTTTTGAATAAATTGACTTTTTTTGCATTTCTCGTTCAGTATACACCCGCTACCCGTGTACGGCCGTCCACGGCCGTCTTGAGACGGGTAAAGACGGTTCACGGACCGTTGAAACACGGCCGTGAATATTCAAGTTTTGAATCTCGTCGGGTCGGCATCCGTCACCGTGAGACGGTACCCGTGAACCGTCCAGGACGGGGCCGGTTGGCAGCCCTAGTTGTCATCATTATCGTAGTGCATTAAAATAAGGGACTTACTTAAACTTATAGTAACTTCCCGGGTTGTTGGTGTTGTTGGCGTTGTTGCTAGAGTCGTTGGCGTTGTTGCTGGAGTCGTTGGCGTTGTTGTCGTGCAATGAGACTTTTCAAAGTCCGACTCCCAAAGCATCGGGTCTGGCGCCTAACAACATTTGTAGATTATAATTAATATAAAATCATCAATTCTCTATGGAAATTTTAGAAAAAAATACCGTCAGAAAGTTTGGTTCGAACCGGTTCGAACCCGGTTCTCAAAATCCTAGAAAATTGAGAACCGAGAACCGAACAGACAGCCCAAAATCTTTGGACCGAACTGAACTGAACCTGAACCGACGGTTCGGTTCTTTCGGTTCTCGGTTCTTGCGTCAGTTCGGAACCGAACTTTGGCATCACTATTACACCCAGTTCATGTCTGTATCTTTCTATGAAAGCCCCTGAAGACTCAAATCCTAGACCATCCAATGCTTCATACTTTGCCATACAACAGTCAAATAGGTAGCCATCAGAATCATCGTGTTCTATTTGTTTGTGACAATTGACGATTGTAGCGTCTTGATAGTACTTGTACAGGAAACGGTTTGACACTGGCAACGGTTGTCCTCGATCGAACTTGCTGCCTCCTACATCCCTCTAGGTACCACATATCTCTAAGTACCACATATACTATGAAGCAGAGTCCATCGATTCCGGCAGCTTTTTCAGACATACCAACCGAGGTTTTAAAATGACACCATGTCTGTTGACACCGTAATGCAGAATGATAGTAGCTTGACAGCGCCCCTGCACAACTTTCACGTAATAGGGAACTTCTTGGCTGGAATACCTCTTCGCATTTAAGACGCCATGATGGGCACTGGCGACTTTACCGGGACATCTTCGGAAGATCTTTGGCCATCCACTCCTTGAATGCAGCTCGCAATATATCTCCTACTACGGCTTGGAAATCTGTAGACACCTTTTACTATCTGTCGGGCTTTGTGTTGTCGAACTACGCTGTATATAGAACAGCCCTAGGAGCCACAACTGTCCTCCTTCAATTCGTCTATAAAAATAAATGGAACAGTAAAAGTTGGGAGGTAAATAATAAAGGAATAACGTCAAGTTACCAAGTACGCGCGTCGCAACCAAAGCAAAACCAAAGCTACCCAACCCATTTACATCATCAAAATACTCATGCGTTCGTTCGCTTTCGGAAGAGGACATTGGCGTTTGGATTCGGGACACATGCAGCCATGATCCACATATCTGGTGGACGAACTCCCTCAATTTCCAGTTTCACATCATATGTCATGACAATGTGCGCAAATATCAACTTTATCTCGCAAGCTGCGAAATGTCGTCCGGGACATGTGTGTCTTCCATGGCCGAAAGAGAGGTGATCCGGACTCGATGTAATCATTCCGACTTTCTTTCCTGAATCTTCCAGTCTCATTCTGGAAAACCGAAAACCATCGAATCTTAAAGGGTCCTCATAAGCTTTATCGCTGAATTGGGCGTTGTGGGAAGAGACGGCTATTGTGGTGCCTCGAGGGATGGTTGTGCCATCTGAGAATGTGAAGTCGTTCACCGCAACACGAGACATTAGAACTAAGAAAAACTCAGTTGCTAGATCTAAGGACAGCGAGCTTCACTTACGATTGGAAAGAGGATTCAATCGCTGGGACTCTTTGATGAAACTATCAATCTTATGCATCTGGTCAAGCCCGGTTTTAGTCCAGCCTTCAGACTTGACGATCTCCTCCACTTCCTCTCGAAGAGGTTGCATGTACTCAGGAAAGGTAGCCAGGTAGTAGAACGCGTGCAGAAAAGTCTACAAATAAGCTTCGTCGTTGCAGATTTTCGGAAGTTGGACTCAATTATTTACCATTGAAGCGGTATGGATAGCTGCAAAGTTCACTGATAAGATACGTAGAGTCAAGCTGCGATCGGTAGTTTCTTCGCCTTTTGCTTTGTCTATGAGCCATGTAAGAAAATCGAGCTGCGCCACTGCAAATTTCAGTAAACATACTCAAGAAATAGACTGCACCCACCGGTTTTTCATTGCCTTGTTCCTGTCGACGAGCATGAATTAGAGGTACAAGATGTCTCAAGCCATGATCAATGCGTTTCGGGACCGCAGAGATCACAGAATTAACGATACTATTAGGAATCAATTAACTGTCAGTCCGGAAAGCTATTTTTTATTGCTTACGGTTTTAAAAAGTCAGGAACCATTCGAAGAATGAAAGCGCTCTTCATAACATCGACCGTGTATTGTACATTGAGGCCCACAAAATCAGGGTTCCTGCCTGCCAAGGGAGCTCAAGGCGTGTTATTCAAGTGATAGTAGTGACGTACAAAGAGGCAGCCCTACGAGAATCCGGTTGCTTGCTCGACAGACAACTTTCATCGTCGTATCCGTGGTGCGAACACTTTGCCACTCTGTCCAAGTATTGGTTTAATTTTAAATAGTTCTTGTAATTCAGACCATTTACCTTCGGTGATAGGAATAAACTCATTGCAGGCTGCCACTATCTCATCATGAACTTCCGGAACTAGAAATGGAAGTGCTTGAGTAAGTTGAGAGCGGATAATGGGTACATGGTATTCGTTTTCCACAATGTTGGAGCCGAGCGTATAATCGAGTTGGAGTAGCTGTGTGTACGTGATCAGTTCTTACAAAGCCGAATGAGATGGAACCTGCCTCAACAAGAGCATCAAGAGAAGAAAATACATGGTCGGGTGCTTTGTAAAGTTCTTCTATGTGTTTTGGACTGGTCGCAACGATGATCCATTGAAATAAGTCAGGGACTTTGAACATATGGTCTGGCCACTGAATGAATAGTATGTGAGATGTGTGCTTATTTTCTTGGATATAGTTACCTTCTTAACGCCTTTGTTAATCATGTCTGTTGAGCTTCTAAGGAAGCGAAAGGTTCCAAAGTACGAGAAGGGAGGTATATCCGATGACACAGAAGGAATATGTTTAAGCTATGTTGTGTAGGACTGAGCTTGTTGTACCCCAAAACAACATGCCATAGTACTCACCTTGCGTGTCTGACCATGAAAATAAGATATCACTATCCAGTATATAATAGTTGCGAATGCGGCAACAAACAAGAGAGGCACTGGCATCTCATGTAAGTACGTTGGCTTGTAACCTGGAAAGTGAAGAGGTAACCTATTTGAACGTGGGCATCAGGATAGCCGTTGCCAGCAGACTTAAGTAGTCCACAAAACGGTCGGGTATTTTTGTACAGACTGCAGATTGGTTCAAAAGACGCTAAATAAATCCAGAGCCAAACCCATGTCGGTAACTGTCGGTAAACTAAAATTAGCCATGACACGGAAAATGCCATTATTGGCAAGTGGTACTTCTAGCGCCCCTTTTCTTGCTCTGTACCAGTCTAACCACTGTCTAATCCATCCTTGTGAGGCTAATCGTGAGGTTTCTTGTTTCCTCGTTGACGCTACTATCGTTTAGCGATGCGATGGCAACCCAACTTCCTGCATCACAACTTCTACGTAACAGGGATACCACCTTCGCATTTAAGACGCTGTGATGTTCAAGTTGGGCACTGGCGACTTTAGCGGGGCATCCGAGTCTTCGGACTTCGGAAGATCTTTGGCCATTTATTCCTTGAATGCAGCTCGCAATATATCTCCTACGGGCTTGGAAATCTGTAGTAGACACCTTTTACTATCTGGCTTTGTGTTGTTGAACTACGCTGTATATAGAACAGCCCTAGGAGCCACAACTGTCCTCTTTCAATTCGTCTATAAAAATAAATGGAACAGTAAAAGTTTGAGAGGTAAATAATAAAGGCATAAATGCAAATATGTGCGTCGCAACCAAACTTCAAGCAAAGCAAAACCAAAGCCCCAACCCATGCTTAGATCATCAAAATACTCCTGCGTCCGTTCGCTTTCGGAAGAGGACATTGGCGTTTGGATTCGGGACACATGCAGCCATGATCCACATATCTGGTGGACGAACTCCCTCAATTTCCAGTTTCACATCATACGTCATGACAATGTGCGCAAATATCAACTTTATCTCGCAAGCTGCGAAATGTCGTCCGGGACATATGTGTCTTCCATGGCCGAAAGAGAGGTGATCCGGACTCGATGTAATCATTCCGACTTTCTTTCCTGAATCTTCCAGTCTCATTCTGGAAAACCGAAAACCATCGAATCTTAAAGGGTCCTCATAAACTTTATCACTGAATTGGGCGTTGTGGGAAGAGACGGCTATTGTGGTGCCTCGAGGGATGGTTGTGCCATCTGAGAATGTGAAGTCGTTCACCGCAACACGAGACATTAGAACTAAGAAAAACTCAGTTGCTAGATCTAAGGACAGCGAGCTTCACTTACGATTGGAAAGAGGATTCAATCGCTGGGACTCTTTGATGAAACTATCAATCTTATGCATCTGGTCAAGCCCGGTTTTAGTCCAGCCTTCAGACTTGACGATCTCCTCCACTTCCTCTCGAAGAGGTTGCATGTACTCAGGAAAGGTAGCCAGGTAGTAGAACGCGTGCAGAAAAGTCTACAAATAAGCTTCGTCGTTGCAGATTTTCGGAAGTTGGACTCAATTATTTACCATTGAAGAGGTATGGATAGCTGCAAAGTTCACTGACAAGATACGTAGGGTCAAGTTGCGATCGGTAGTTTCTTCGCCTTTTGCTTTGTCCATGAGCCATGTAAGAAAATCGAGCTGCGCCACTGCAAATTTCAGTAAACATACTCAAGAAATAGACTGCACCCACCGGTTTTTCATTGCCTTGTTCCTGTCGACGAGCATGAATTAGAGGTACAAGATGTCTCAAGCCATGATCAATGTGTTTCGGGACTGCAGAGATCACAGAATTAACGATACTATTAGGAATCAATTGACCGTCAGTCGAGAAAGCTATTTTTTATTGCTTACGGTTTCAAAAAGTCAGGAACCATTCGAAGAATGAAAGCAGTCTTTATAACATCGACCGTGAATTGGACATTGAGGGCCACAAAATCAGGGTTCCTGCCTGGGTCGAAGCTCAAGGCGTGTTATTCAAGTGATGGAAGTGACGTACAGAGAGGCAGCCCTACGAAAATCCGGTTGCTTGCTCGAGAGACAACTGTCATCGTCGTATCCATGATGCGAACACTTTGCCACTCTGTCCAACTACTGGTTTAAATTTAAATGGTTCTCGTAATTCAGACTATTTACCTTCGGTAATAGGAATAAACTCATTGCAAGCTGCCGCTATCTCATCATGAACTTCCGGAACTAGAAGCGGAAGTGCTTGAGTAAGTTGAGAGCGGACAATGGGTACATGGTATTCGTTTTCTGGAATGTTGGGGCCGAGCGTATAAGAGGGTTGGAATATCTGTGTGTGCGTGATCAGTCTTACACAAGCCGAAGGAGATGGAACTCACCTCAGCAAGAGCATCAAAAGAAGAAAATACATGGTCGGGTGCTTTGTAAAGTTCTTCTATGTGCTTTGGACCGGTCGCAACGACGATCCATTGAAATAAGTCGGGGACTTTAAACATATGGTCTGGCCACTGAATTCATAGTATGTCAGATGTGTGCTTATCTGCTTGGATATAGTTACCTTCTTAACGCCTTTGTTAATCGTGTCTGTTGAGTTTCTAAGGAAGCGAAAGGTTCCAAAGTACGAGAAGGGAGGTATATCCGATGACACAGAAGGAATATGTTTAAGCTATGTTTGGTAGGACTGAGCTTGTTTTACCCCAAAACAACATGCCATAGTACTCACCTTGCGTGTCTGACCGTGAAAATAAGATATCACTATCCAGGATATAATAGTCGCAAATGCGGCAACAAACAAGAAAGGCATATCATGTACGTTGGCTTGTGACCCGGAAAGTGAAGAGGTAACCAATTTGAACGCAGGATAGACATGCCAGCAGGCTTAAGTAGTCCACAAAACCTCTGCATATCCTCTCACGTTTCAGGTGGTCGGGTGTTTTGATGAACCTACATACCAGCAGACTCTAGCAGACTGCAGATTGGCGCTAAATAAATCCAGAACTAAACCCATGTAGCCATGACACGGAAAATGCCGTTATCTAAGTAATTCGATCACGTGTGGTGGCGCCGCTTTCCTCAAGGTGCTCTATTCAGCTTGAGAGCTTGAGAGGCTAATCTTGAGCTTGAGGTTTCTTGTTTCCTGGTTGACACTATCGTTTAGCGCGATGCAATTCAACTTTCAACTTTCACGTAACAGGGAACTTCTTGCCTTGAATACCTCTTCGCATTTAAGACGCCGTGGATGTTCAAGTTGGGCACTGGCGGCTTGGAAAGCCCTAGGAGCCACAACTGTCCAAACCCTTCAATTCGTCTATAAAAATAGATGATAATAAAATCCTTGACCGGTTCACTCAGGCTGATTGTTATTCCGTGAGTCCCAGGCCTGACATCTAGAGATCTAACCTAATCTACAAGCGAGTAACAGACCACTCTAGTTCATAATACGGTGTCGTATTACCTGGGAAAGACCCAAAGTAATCAACCCCTCCAAGCCCGGCTTTTAACCTAGCCTTGACCTCGACTTGTCCCTTTCCAAAAACATTATCCCACATCACCTTCCACGATTCTGGTGAGTGACAGAATATCCTGATATTAACGGTATCTCGGCCCCAAATCCCTTCTATGTGGTGTCCAAGATGGATACCAAGTAACATTGATCCAGGTTCTGGCGAGAGTAGACTTGCAAGTTTTTTGGCGATGCGCAGCTGATCTTGCTCTGAAAATAGGTGGAAAAATGAGGCTACGTATATCGCAGATACATGCCCGCGGAGTAGGTTCAGAGATGTGAGAGTCTTCAATGAAGGAATAGGTGTAATAACCGGTGTCTTCAGTGCAAAAGGTCCTTCTGGTTCCTCCAAGAAGTTGGAATCGAGGATATTACCCTCCAAGAAGGGGACTGGGAAAGATTCCGGTGTGGACTTGAATAGTTCATGTCCGAGATGCCAGAGATCTGTGGGATGGGTCGGTCTTGATGAGTATATTTTTATATTTTTATTTCTCCAAGGGAACTGATTACCTCCACGAAGATCTAAAGCGAGAGTATTCTCCACAGGATAGCCGTCTTGAACAACCTTTCTGACGTCGTTTCCAACTGCAGACGTATAAGATCAGTGGAAAGAGAAAAAAACATCAATACTAAAACATACAGCAACATCCAAGGTCGATAAATATTGCACCTTTCCTCTCCCTTCCGAGCTTGAGCAGGTCCTGATACGCCGGAAGGCGAGCTAATCTCATCCTGAAAAGATAAAATCTCAAAGTTACCTTCCCTTCTTCACTCTTGACCGTAGCCTACCTTGCGAACCCGAATACACGAATGCAAACATATTGAAAAACCTAGCCGCAACACAAAAAGAAAAAATCAGCTACTCCATCGATTCGATTAAATAACGGAGGACGAAAATCCCTACTGAATATGCTTTGCTCTGCACGTCAAGGATATGTTGTTTCAACTCTTCATCATCCTTGATTTTAGTTTCCTTCTTGAAGAAATCCTTTTCATCCTCATCGAGGCGATAGAGCTTGTTGTTCAAAGGCGGGGCCCAAGCCCTGGGAGGCGTCGCGACGTCTGTCATGCGGAAAAAATTTAAACCTTACGGGCTTTGTCTTGCGGGCCTTTATATAATATTCACCTCGAACATCTAAATTTAACCCGAATTGCTAACCACAAAAGTACATGTATCAAAAATTGTTCATTGACTGGTGGGATCTACCAAGTGTTGGTGGGAGACTCATCCTCTCATTGCACCAAAGGCCCCTACACATTCACAACGCCTTACTCCTATAAACCAACACATAGGCCGATGAATCCTCTCCACCTCCCTCAAGAGTAGGTAATTTTTCCTTGGGAAAATCAGTCACTTTCTCATCATCGAATTTGTACCAATCTTCATCGTCTTCCAACTCGAGGGCTCTGTCGTCTATTACCGAGGCCGAGGCTGAAGAAATGGGTGGTGCGGAAGTTGAATCGGTTGTTGAACCTTCTTCCCCTTGGCCGCCGTTGTCTCCTTGTTCTCCCCCCGCAAACCCACTCACCATCCTCGCCAACTGACTGGGCGGCACAGCTGAAGGATCAAAAGGTCTAGAAGCCATTAACGAAGTTGCTAAAGACCTAGCCACCGGATCTGTGATGACTGCTGCGATATCTTCGGGTAACGTGAACGGTACGGACGTGGTATTAGGATTGCGATTGGCTTGCGCTTTAGCAGCATGGAAAACACTCTTCTTGACGAATCCGATATAATGACCCGAATCAGCTGCAGCGCCTTTATGTGTCACAATGGCTAGAATAATTAATGTTGAAAAATTAGCACTTAGGAATGATAAAACAGCTGGGGAAGAAAGCAGAAAGAAAGAGAAGAAAAATAAAATACAGACCGACAAGTTCATACAGCCCCGTCGTACTACTTCCCAAATCTTGTTTCAGACTTGAATCCACAAGAGCCCCAAATTCGGCTGCTTCTTTAGTACGGTATGTGCCTTCGTCTTCCAAATCGCCTGCCAGAACGGGTGCTTTACCCTTGTCCTCTTTGGCTGTCGTGTCTTCGTTGTTGGATGCTGATGCTGAAGCGGTGACAGTGACAGTGGTGGCATCGGACATTTCTACATCTCCTGAGCCTCCTGCTGGTCCAACAACAACAGCCGCAGTCGACGATGACGAAGCCCCACCGGCAGCTTTAGTCCTCTTCCTAACCTTCCTCCTCTCCGCTCTTTCCTTCTCTACTTCCTTGATTTTCCTACTAGCAGGTAATAGTTTGGCTTTCAATTCATCTGTGACAAGATCTAAAGCGTCGAATTCGAGTGGGAATTTTACTCGGCGCTAATATTCGAACGAGATCAACGCGTCATTGATTTAGACATGAGTTCAAGGGGTAGAGGAAAGTAGGAACAAAAAAAAAGGATTGTCAGGTCAAAGTAGCCAAAGACAATCAAAGTTTTTACATACCACGATCTTCGCCTTCTTCCCGATATCAGCTTTCCAAGCAAACCTAACCATATGAACCGTCAAATAACCCGGCAACCGTGTAAGACGCGATTTTTGAGTGTAGAGGGCGTTTCTTCCCAAGGTAGGAGAGAATTTTTCTACTTGACTGTCGAGAGACTGTGAATGCGAGGGGATCCGTTAGTAGTAGTTCGATTATTTAGCTGAACAATAGGAACTTACGTCCATGATCCCAGTCAACATGAAACTCGTCGTTTTTGAAATGTTGCATTCGATTTTAAGAATTTGTTCGGTGACTACTGTTGCAGGTTCTTCTGGAGATTCATCACATTTTAATCTAATAAAATAAGGAGTAGATCATCAGTATTTGAGATTCAGAGTTCAAGACCGATAGCCAGAAATGGCAGATGGGGAACAATTTGAAGGACCGAAATTACAATCACAAAGTTCAAACCATTCATAAAAGAAAGTCGAAAAAGAGAAACCAAAATCTCACTCTCTTCTCATTTCACCAATCAAAAACTGATCCACGAATTTTTTACCACCTATTTGAGCTTCCGCTCCTGTGGCTGAACTGGATCCGGACGCGTTTAGACCTGGGAGGTTGCGGAGGGTGTTGATGATGCATGCATAACACTCTTCTGCGTCTAAGGAAAAGAAGGGTAGGTTAGATGCACGAGTATTCAGAGGAGGGGATGATAATCTACCTTGCTGTGCATATCCTGCCCCTCTCAATGTGTTCATAGGGTTTCCACTACGGTCGGTTTCTCCAAATTGTGGATTGACCTTTGTAAAAATAGGATTTAACAAAAGAATAACGATATTGAAATGCAATAAACGGCGATCAGCATCATTCAGAAGCAAAAAAAATAAAGACAAACCTCTCGTAAAACTTCCAAAAATCCACGGGGTACGATGCTATCTGTTGTGCGTGTCATGTTTTTATATAGGTCTCTGAGTGCGGCTGGAAGAGGAGTGGATGATTGGAGTGCTGGACTATTAGAGATTAGGTTATGGATTATGTAGGTCGACCGTGGATAATGAGAGTATTTACGCGTTCAGAGCGACCTGAAGCTCGGGGAGAGCACGAAGAGCTTGTACCGTCGCGTTCATGTAACACGTATTACCGAGGCTGTTTGAAGAGAGATGGTTAACGTTCATCAAGTAGGATGGATGTAGTTCATACTTGACTAATCCGACAGGTTTCGCAAGCTATCAAAGAATAAGCATGGAAGGAAAAGTAGGAATATCAAGGGAAGACAGACCGTTTCTGCCAGTTCCGAATCGTCCATGTCTTTATAAAAAATACACAAATGGAATCAGGATACATGTTGGATTACATGAAGAGGGAGATTAAACCTTCAAGGAAGACAATAGGCTTTGGAGGCGGTTGTGGTAGTTCCCCAGCTGCACCTATCACCATAAACGTTTGGCCCTACATTTCAATATGAAGAATTGAGGTCACAGAGAATATGGAGAGATAGAGAAGACCACACCTCCTTCGGACCAATCTTTTTCCAATTGGAATCATCCTACAATTCACACCATCAGCAATCTCAATCTCAAATTTCATCCCTTTGAAAATATCTACTTTCAAAACACCTCCTTTGACCATAACTTTCATACGATCTGGTGGAACGCCCGTGGCATGATAGATGGCGTCTTTGAACACGCTAGGGGGAAGATCTGTATCCAATTGAATATCGTAGACTTTTCCTGCATGTTTTATATGAACAGATAGAGGCGACATCTTTGGTTGATGCTGACAATGGGTTTGTTAGGAGTCTGAAGTGGCGCATACATTTTGTAGCAGAGGGACGCGTCACCTAATTAGTCATACCCATCAGTCACTTGTCACACACAAGTGACGTCAGGTTGCTGCGTGTAAAGTGCGCTGTCTTGAACAGCGACCTCCACGTACATCACCACTGCGACTATAAAACAACGCCCGCCTTTCAACATCTTTCATTACAACCATCATGACTATCTAGTAAGTTATTTTTAATGGATAGAACAAACTACAATGACTAATGGAACAATAGTTACTCCTTGACTTTCTTGCTCCTAGCAGCAGAAGTTCGTATTGCCAGTTCCCATCCCGTTTTAACTGACGTCCTAATGATCACTTAGATGGTGACATTTTGTCTGCTAGTTGCACCCTTACCATACGCAATCCGCAAACGCCTCTTCTCATTCCTATCTCAATCACCCATAATAGCGAAAATCGCGTATGGTCTCAAGATCTCTTTCATGTATTTGCTTCGTTCCCTTTCATCCCTGTTCTGTTTTCATCTGGAACGTGGAAAATAGATTTGTCGCTATCCTCTTCGCAGACGCCGTTCAACGCATGTTCCGTATCACCGCCGAGGTAGACATGGCGAAATCGGGTAGAGGAGGTATCATCTCAGACGTCAGATCCGACACCAACTTGGCTGCGAAGAAATTCTAGTACGATCTATATCCTCTTCCCATTTACTTTCACACTTTCTTATGAAACCAACTTTAGCGCTCAACGCAATGTCTATCTAACAGGCTTCTGCCTTTTCCTCTCCCTCGTCCTCACACGGACATTTTATATCATCCTCGACCTTTTACATACTCAAGAAGAATACGCGAAGTTGAAAAAGAGTGTATGTCCTACCTCGTTTGTTTTATTCTTTCTCTTTGTGTCTTCCTCCCCCCATCCCCCCAATGCTTACTTTATCACACCTTATCCAGTCAACTTCCAACTCAAGCACGTCCGGTGCACAAAACGAAGACGCGGCTAAAGAAATTGCCAGCCTCAAAAAACAACTAGAACAAGCGAAGAAGACCCAACGCGATTTCGGTGCATTTTACCTTTCGTCCCCTTCTCATATCTTTTCGTTCACTAATTTCCGTCCCACAGACATCCTCAAAAAACAAGCATCCCAGAATAACGCCGAATACGACAGGCTAGCTACAGAACTGAATACAATTACGGGTCAGGGGTCGGATAAGAAGGTTGATTGATTCCTTTTTTTGGATGTGAGCAGGTTTGGGTTCGGAGGTTCGCTCTTTCTTTTTTGTTTTTGCCTACTTTTTTTTCTTTTGGCTCGAGTCAATGATGTTATATTCGAGTCCTCAAAATCCCATCGGACATTCCTCAATCAACTTCAAAAAAAAACTTCCCTAAAGATGTATGTAGGTAGCTTCGAATATCTACGTGTACATATACATTCTGTAGCAAGCCTAGGCTGGCGAAAACGGTATAAAGGAGACAGTTTATTTAATGTCTAGAAGTAATTGAGGAGGAAGTGATTGTAAGGCGAGAAGATCGAGGAACGCAACAAGTGAAATCCCATCTGTACGCCAACAAACACTGAAACAGATGAGTGCCCATGAAACCTATGGTGAGGTTACAGTAATATATTCAACCACCTGGGAACGAGATTTGAGCGCTGAGCCCCAGTGAAACTCAACTATGCGGATAGCTGCTGGTCTCCCGTAGCCAGACTTCGATGTGACACTGATGATAAGTCGATCAGCTTTACTACTAAACGCGTCCTTGATACTGGCGCAAAAAAATTCCACGCTCTTTATTCCCACGAGCCATAGTTTTTAATCATGTGATCCAATGAATTCGACGCGACGGGATCCAAGCCAAACAAAGGCGCACACATAAATTTTCGAAAGGCCTAGCATGTAACTGGCTGTAGAATAGACTTCACCATCCATGGTCTGGTTCGAGGTTCCATTTTTATTATATGGAGGAATTTCATTCTCTGATCATACGACGCGTTCATCAATTGACGCGTCGAGTTTGTTAAATTGTTTGGCTTTGAGTGGATTTGCACGTGATGGTTGGAAGGAGCTAGCCAAGTAGCTCGAACAGTTGAACTTTATAAAGATTCAGAACCGCATAGGCTGTTATTGAGCAACCTGAATGAAAAATTCGTAAAACACTAACCAGACCTCTAAAGTTGATTAGTGACTAGGTGACTGTCCATCCAAAGTCATTCCATGTCTTTCCGTCACCCTACCTTTCGAATCCTTTCGTGCACACATGGCGGCCCCTCAGAAAGCATACTTGGAAGGATATCATCAAACAGAAATCGACGCGAAAGAAGATCATACTACGTTGTAAGCACTGGTACTCAATACCTTCCTTAGCCAACCGGCTTCACGCGTTCATTCCTTTACAGAAGAAATCCGACCGCGAACTTATCGTCACCCTTGATCCAAATAAGTTCGTCGAGAAGAAACAACAACGTCTTTCTCTTGGCAATAAAACTATATATACTGCTCATATTGACCTACACGATCCATCGACTCGTAGAGCTACAAAACGTTTGGCCTATGACAGGACAAGCCCGGCAGGCACCATGTGGCCCTTCCCACCAGACACCAAGGCGTTCCTATATTACACCATTCCGCCAGGAAAACCCCGCATTGCAGGAGAACTACGCTTCCGAGTTACATTAAGCGACGATCCTGCGTCTTTCGCGAGTGGTTCGGACCTCCTCCGAGGAAACGGGCAACCATGGTGGCGGCCACTTTGCACTATCTCAAAAACATATGTCCCTCTATATCAAAAACTCAGAGAAGAGGGATTGGTTCCAGACGACTTGGACGCAATTTTATCGACTTTTTCCCACAGATACTTCATTTATACTCTAGGTCAAGTTCTTTATACATTGGATGACACATTTACCATCGACTTGAGTAACGATGGGCACTATATCTCTGTCATCACTGAGCAAGGCAAGATCATGATGCCATTCCGTAGACATTTTTTCGATAATCGTGCATCGCGCGGAGGTACACCTTACACAGGTACGTATACAAGTCGCCGTCTCTCGACACTCTAAAACTGATGATTCTCCTGCACCTATAGGAACTGTCCTGGCTCGATTTGAACGTTCAACGCTCGCAATCCACAAAGACACAAGGACCGTTGTGTTGCGCTTTCTCAAGTTCATCACGCCTGTGAAATGTGTTATGCCCCTTTATGATGGCTACATCGGGCGTCCAAAGGAAGGGGAGCTTCACCAGAGAATCCCGTTTCCTAAAAAAGCCCCCATTAAAGATACGCAGGTGTGGAGTGTTAATCTTGACGAACCAAAGAGAGGTCTTGTAATACCAGGACTTCGATTGCTCTGGGACGCATAGTTGGTTCGACGCTGTTGCCACGGTTACTTTGCGGGTAAATACTCCATTATATTTGGGGACGTCGTAGTCATTCATGGGAATGTGTTGACTAACACATATTTCCAATCTCAATTTCAGAACATGCATTTTCCCTTCGTTAGCTTGACTTCCGTCGTCATTGGCCTGCGTTTACTGCCATCGTTGGCTGATTTCCTAATCCCTAACCCTCACACCTCTCGGCTTGCTACCTTGTCAGAAACGCAGATACAGGCACCCATTTCAAGGGTTTATGGAGACAACAACGGAGTCGTGGAGAGCCGGCGGAAAGGAGGCAGTAAAAGCAAACCTACAAACGTTGTCTTCCGACGTGTTCATAAATTATCAAGTAAATATGAATGCGCTATACACACTTGATACATCCCGAGTGAATGAAATCCAGCAGTTGGCTCTTCAAGAGGACATTACCCTCCCCTCTACAGCTCCTACTCGACCATATCGCAATACGGGATATCCGAATATGTCGCCGATTTCAACCACACTGGATCAGTGGAATGATCTGCTCATTGAGGCAGCTGGCCCCTTCCACAGGGCCAATGGGAGAAAATCGGCCGCTTCCCATGACAACAAGCCAAGTAAGGCCTACATTCTCATCAACAAATACCAATGGAAAGCCACGAAACATTGCACTACCTGAAGTAGCCATATCAAAATGGCTTCCACGCCCATATCCATGGCACGGCGACGGAACCTAATAGTAAACCTTCCAACTTACGTCCACCCGTGGAATTTATGAATCAGGCCTTCTAGTTTATCATGATTTGAAAAGGATTCCGGAACTTGACGGGGCACCACAACTCAGACACTTCTATCGGCTTTCATTTCCAACCTTGCGGCATCAAATTCCGGGAAAAACAATCTCAAAGTACTTCTATGGTGTACGGGCCTGGCACATCTTGCATGGCATCATGGAAATTCTAAAAGATAGAAATGGACACCCATGTTAGGGGCAGCAGAGAAATTATCACCACCCAGCTCGAAAAGGAAAGAGCATCACCCATCATATACACCCCAAGACCTCATAATCGCCTTGACAAACCCCTCAATGCTGCCGTCTTTGCATGTCTAATGATGGCCTTCTGTGCCTTTGCCTGGGTTGGTGAATTCACAGTTTGGTGAATTGACAGTGGTTTTGAGGTTGAAAAATCAGTGACATGCAGACATGCAGACATTCACACTGGCCTAAAGGTTACAACATCAAAATCAAGACCTCTCATGAGGGTGAGGACATTTTCTGGGCTAAGCAAACAGGACTGACTGACCCAGAGGCTGTGTGGTTATGATTTTTTTCTGTTAAATCAATTCACTTCTGAGAAGAGAGTGAAAAGAAATCAAGTAGCTAGTTCTTTTGAGTTATGACTTTGAAGAATTCAGATAGAGATCTGACCCTAGACAGTCAAGTCTGAAGAATGTCTTGATTCAATGAGCTCTAAGAGTGTCAAAGAGTTACCTTGATATTGTCTTTAAGAGTTTGAGAAAGGTCAAATAGAAAGTTTGATTCTCAAGAAACTAGCTACAGTACATGAACAAGTAAATAGAAGTTTTCATAGCAATTACTAATTGGCATGAGTCATAAGGCAGAAGTCATAGAATGAAGAAAAGGCAACTCATGCAATGAGTTGTAAAAGCATGTATCAGAGGAGTTAAAGAATTTGTAACAACTATTGCTCATCTGCATTTGCCAGCTCAAGCCTCCAATCATCTCTACTCTTTGAAGCATGCTCATCCACTGCATCAGCCACTGCAAGTGCAAAAGTTCCATCATCATCATCTGAGATGCCTGAGGTTAGAGACACAGCCTAATGTACTTAACATTTTCAACGCACAATATTTCAAAGACGCCTGTATCTCCAATGGATTCTCCAAATCAGGTTCCAACAACAGTCCATAGATGAGCGAGAAAACTTCCTTCAGGGTGATATCGGACGACCATAGACGGCCTAGTTCCGCGACGCAGACCTAAAGCAGAAAGACTCAGATATCCACCCTCTGCATCGGCCTGGACAGCTCACCTTTCCTTGTTTCGAGACCTTGATATTTGGACAATGTGAGCAAGGACCCACACATCGCCACAATCATGCCACTCACGTTTGGATGTAAAATAAAGGTGACAAATCTAATCTCTGGGGGTTCGCGTGGATAGTTTTGAGGAATGTCACAGGTGAGAAGGAACGTCCCATTGCGATATGGGCACTTGGTTTCGTCTTTTGGTGCCTTGAGAACATGAGTCGCATCAGTCACATTCACACCCAATGTCACCACACATACTTCAAGAATGATCTTGAGGAAAGACATATCACTGTCATTCACGTAAAGATCGATCTGTGGGTGTGGATCCGCTATGAACGCCTTCAACTGAGGGGAAATCAGCAGGCGTGAAAATGGGGCTGTAGAGCAGCAAAGACCGACCTCTCGCATAATCCTCTTAGTGCGGTCGTCATGGGTAGGACTGGCAGAGGTCAACTTGGCTGCAGGTTGGACACTTTGTTGAAGTTTTGCGTGGGGAGCTCGATGCGGAAACTGGGAGATGGTGACAACATCCACTGGGAAGTCTAGAGTGCTCCCATATTGGCGCAACGTAATACCATCCAGCACAGGGCGTTTCGAGAGTCTGGGAGTGCGTTCGGCCGAGGATAACATCGTTTCCAGGTCCTGACAAGTGCGTAACAAATCAAAAATAAATGGCTGACATAGAAAGCAGAAATGCCACACACAAAGATGCTCAACGCGTCGCTGAGCGAAGTTTGAGGGCAGAAACGGTATCCACCTAAAATGTCATGTGTCACATCGCGAAAACCACTGAAACTGGGAACATCTCGCACCGGTAGCGACAGAAATTGCGTGCAGTTTATTGTCTGGCCGAAGACCAACTTGAACTGAGTCCACGATGATACCGCTGCTCTGCAGAGCAAGACACACATCCTTGGCTGATGCCTCTGAGCCCGTGTCCTCACCGTCCGTTACGATGATGATCCTTTTACGAAGCTGGGGAAGATCTCTCCGGTAGTTCATCAACATCCTTTGGGCAGCATTGAGGGCGTCATACACAACAGTATTGCCCTCTGCGAACACCTTCTCGAGCTGTCGCCGGAAGCTCTCAAAGATGGGTGTCAGTTCCTGCTTGACGCTAGCCTTGTCCGAGACTGTCAACAATGTGTGAGAGGCCATTCTAGGCTGTCAGCAATGGCGCCTACAAGTCACGAGTCCAAGGACCAAAGACACTGATGTGTCGAAAGAGCTCTACACAAGGAAGTTCTGAGGTTCAGTCACAAGGCAAAACCAAACACCAAACAGAGACCCACCGCGCGATTTATGAACACGTTGAACAACTCTTTCAAAACATCCAAGCGATTGAGATACCGACCAGTCTCATTTTCTCTTTCCTTCCCCCCTACATCCCACATCCACTGGCAAGTATCGCAATCAAATTTGTAAGTGGGGCTATACCCATAATAAGCCAGTGTGTGTGTGTTTTCCAGGGCCTCCCCCCTCAAAACACCATCCCCAGTATCTTTGAGGCCATGCCTGGACAGGACCTCGTCACTCAAGCACAAGCACGAGCACGACGCAGACGGAAAACGTACCACAATTGCATCTCACACATGCTCCCAAACTCGATCGGTTTAAGATAGCCAATCAATGCAAGGATAGGAGCGTCCTGCGGAAGCAAGATCGTCTGTTCTGCATCCCGAAAACGACGCCGCACGATGACCTCAGACAGCCTCCGTTTGTGAGGGATTGCGGAAGAGATCTCTACCATTCCGCCATGTGAAAGATCGGTGAGCCCGAGGGTAAGATTCGCCGAGTCATTGATGACTGCTTTCGAGGACCTCATACGAAGAGTGAACCTCGAGTACCGAGCTTTGGTAGCTCGATTCGCAAGACAGTATAGCGTCCTCGTACTCACGCTGATCGATAAATCCCAGACAGTTACTTTCCCTTCGTATGAGAGAGTCACTTGAACATTGTCGCTAGCAGAAGTCCCTCGCATTGGTTCTTTGCCCTTCAAGGAAGGTGCATCCTTCAAAGGAAGAATGTCCTTCCCTGAAATCTTGAACGAAATCGGCTTCAGTACACGAACACTCAAAACAGAAAAAAAAAGGAAGATAGAACAACACAGCAAATGAACATACCCATTCAGCAACCGCTTCTCTCACTTGCGTGACATTGGAGAAGTGGGGAATTGATGATCCAAAATATCCCGTCGGCCACACTTCCTGGGCCTCAAAATAGTGTCTCGATTCTTCGTTGACAAATGTGTGAAGAGTTGGCGCGTCGTCCAGGAGGACAGGGTTGAGCAACAGGTCTCCAGTCCTAAAAAAAGACCAGTCAAAAAAAGAAGTCAAAGCTCAAAACATCCCGAGACGAAACTTGGGATCAATCAGCCTTCTAGGGACCTGATAAGGCTCCACCCCAACACCATCGCCATCGCTCAGTTTGTCCAAAAGTTCAGAGAGAAAGTCAGCCAAATCTCCGGCGTACAGATCACACGCAGTCGCAAAATGTGCCGACTGCAATATTGTAAATATGACACTCAAACCCAGAAACGGCTGACGAACCTCCAACATCTCAGTCTTCATTTGGGAATTGCCCTGATTCGATTCGAGTGTGAAACTCAAGTTTAGGG
Organism: Phlegmacium glaucopus; assembly: GCA_015039465.1. Classification (NCBI taxonomy): domain Eukaryota; kingdom Fungi; phylum Basidiomycota; class Agaricomycetes; order Agaricales; family Cortinariaceae; genus Phlegmacium; species Phlegmacium glaucopus. The sequence goes on along the minus strand of MU129989.1, from coordinate 435,784 downwards.
CATCACGCCGAGCCATGGCCCCCAAATCGTGGAGGAGCTCATAGACTGGAGGGTTGTGATCAGAGTCGACCCAGTCATCTTCACACTCTGAGTCGCCTTGGCAGTAGAGCCTCCAAGCTTGGTGACAGCTGGGATGCTGTTTCTGTAAGTAGCTTTTAGCTGTGCGCTGACTCGTCAGAACTCTTTTTTTGTTTTTGCTTTTTTAGGAGTTGGTTTTCCCCTTTTTCCATTTTCCCTTTTTTTGAACGTTCTTGGCCAGTTCGTTCCAGGGGTTTGGCGGTGGCGTTTTCCTGTTCAATTTGTTCTTTTTGGGGACTTCCTTTTCTTTTGGGTTGGTTGCTTCCGGCTGGTTCTTTCTTTGTTTCCTTGGGTTCAGGGCCCGTTTGGTTGGCTTGTTGCTTGGCCACCCGGGTTTGGACGGGACCATCCTCTAGGGACAACAAAATGACCGTACCTCATCTGGTGGACGAGTCGGTGCAACCGAAACACCTCCAAAGGAGTCGACATGCCAAGTGTCCTCAGCCCTTCTCTGCTCTATCACTTTTTCTAGGGAATAGCTGACATCGTTAACGTCCACTTCCGTGTCTCCTCCACTCCTGAAAGAACAAACGAGGTCAGTCAAGCGACCACAGACAAGGCATGGACCGTACGTGGGTCTAAAAAAATTCACGTCACGCGTTGTACCGCACCCTCTGCCTGTAAACACGGCCAGAAGCCCCTGATCAATGAAATTTCAGTCAATCGACTTCTCACGCGTCCACACACACACACCTCCTGGTCCAAGACGATCTGTGGGGCGATGATGGCTGCTGATTTCAAGTCCAAAGGTCCCCTTGTGATCAGCTCTGTTTTGTTTGCATCTTCGATGGCACCCAAGAAATCCCGTCCGACCCGAGCAAGATCGAAAGAAGGAAGTGAAGACACAGAGCCTAACTTCTCAACGTTGAACACCGTCGTCGACAGGAATCTCGAGTCGGAAACGGGTAAAGCATAACGGTATGAGAGCAGTCGTTTCAATCGCTCGATTTCATTGGCCATTATTTCGGATATAACCGACATTGAAGAGGGCCTGTAAAGTTCACCTCCCAGTTGATGGAGCATGGCAAAATCATAATCAACTATCTGTGAGCCCATGAGGATCGGATTTTTGAGAGGCTTGTATGAGGAAGTAGAGACGAGTGAAATCTCCTCAAGTGGTCGGGGTATTTGGGGCTCGGATGGGAGTTGGGGTTTTCCGGCTGCTGAAATTATATGTGCAAGGAGGATCCTGACCTACGTCACATTATAAGGTTGGTGAGATGTGAAAATGAATGACAAAAGGACTCACCGCTTCAAACGATCGATTGGGATTTGTTGTGATGGCGGTTGCGCCTCGAGCACAGCGCGACAGAAAGTCTTTGAGAGCGTGATATAGTGCTTCAGACAGAGCAGCACGCTCCTCTGACCCGGGATCTCGGTTGAGGAACAAGATACCCACTGATGCATGGATGAAAAGGGTCAATCAGATATGCACATTAGCAGACACTCACGAGTCCTGACGGCTGGCGGAAAATATGTGATTCCATGCAACATAGAAAGCACTCTTCCTTCTGCAGCCACCCCTTTCAATGGGACCGACTTTGTCAAACTGTACAGGGAGGACAGGAGCGCTGCCATGCCTCGGACAGTCTGAGGGACGCTTGGCTGCCATGCTTGACTGGATAGGTACGTCCATTCCCTGGAAACGGTACTGCGCTTTGGAGCTCCCTCCTTGGCTTCCACCATACGTTTGACGGCGTACAAAACGAGAGAAGTGGTGTGATCTTGATCCCCTATCTCGGAGCAGAAGAGGTCTTGAAGGCGAATACACCCACAAGCGATGATCGGACATTGGGATGTATGCAAATCAACGTGGAAACCATGCTTACTCGACAGAGATGACGGAGGTGCAGTCTGGTTTGGGAAGATTTGGAAACGATAATGCGTCTGGTGAGCGTGTGTTGAGGTGTGACAGATGGAGACGAGAGTCGATTGAGTGAATTGTACGGTTCTGATACAATTCAAAAACCACATCAGTTTCCAAATGTATCCAAGTAAATGCGGAACAAAAATCGTACTCGATCATTGCATCTCTAGAATGTATTCTCATGAAAAGACCAGGTAAAGCGAACCCTTTACTGGAGAGAAAATTGCGTATTAGATCAACTACCTCGTCCGATGTCAGTCGTAGTGGCACGCTTTGAGAAAAACCATCTTGGGGTGCAGGAATAGGGACATAATCGATCTTGTTACCATCCCATGCTACAACAATGTGAGGTGTAGGCCGATCAAAGATGACAGGTTCGCGAGGGAACGTGCCACGGGGACACCCAGAGGGACAAATGGCCATGTGGTGGTTGTCGTTGCCCGTGCCGAGGCAGTGTGCGTGATGCAAGTGGCCACATCCAGCGTTCTGCATGGCAGTGTATCGGTGTATAATTTACAAAGGTCAAAGTACGTACCTGGATGAGCGGACAGTGCAGAACTACCGAGGGTTGCACATGAGTGTCGGTGGCGTGTTTCATGCAGGCCGGACAAGGGGATCCTAATAGATAGAGTGGTGAGCGGACAAAGTGCGAGCACAGGGAGTTGCAGTGCATTACTGAGAAATTCGTCACAGATGATACAATGAGGTGGCGTCGTCGTATTGTCAAGGGCTATACAATATAAGGCTGCAGTGCTCGTTTGAGGGTTTCTAAAGACACACCTTTCAAGCTGGCATGGGAATAGGGGCAATCCGAATGGGAACAGCGTTGTCCATCGAGGGTAAACCTGCAGTGAAAAGACGAGAAGAGTCCATGTTGCGCGATCTCGAGAGCCACGGCGCAACTGCATGCAATCCCCGTATCGTGTGGGTAATCACAGCAATCGTAGTCGTCGTCATCTGTCATCATATCATCTTCTGAGATCCAACCAAGTGCACGAGCGGCTTCGCATCGAAGTGCGGTCTGAATAAAAAGGCGTCAGAGATGCCCGTGCATGCGATGCATTGGATAGTCACCAAAGAGGTATTTCCATTAATGAAAGCGCCGTCGAACGCAAAGATATTATTGATAGTTGTGGCGTTATCTTTGAGAGTAGCGCGGACGTGATCCCGAGCCAGCTGGGCCGTAACGAGACGAATTTGAATACGGCAAGGCCCATTGGATCCAGCAAGGTGAGCTTGTTTGGACTGGGGAATATTCTTGACAGGATTGTCAATGGGAGGGTTAGGACTGATCGAGACTTCTCTTTCTCTTGCGATGACAAGTTCGCCTTCACAGATTGTATCGAGAATGCAACTTGCAATATACGAAGTGGTCAGGAAGCGCTTGTAGTGGAAGAAAATCGGTAAGAGACAACTTACTCTTGGCCTCGAAGTTTGAAACCGCCAGGAAGCTCGAGAGTGAACGTGTTGGGCTCTCTGTTAAGATAATTTGCAATCTCTTTCGCGAGATCATCGTTAGTAGCGGCGCTGTCAATTGAGACCTGGGACCAGGTATGAGATTTAGAAAGGATGTTTGAGAGGATGAAGACTGACCGCAATCTTCTTCTGATGTTTTACACCAGAACCCGTATCACTTTCCTCAGACACTACGAGGATCCTTCGCTTTGGCATCGTGGCAGTAGGTCGGGAGATAACTTGAAGCACCAACAAATCGTGAGATAACGTTGCATCAGTCACAGCCCGTCATACATATTGTGGTCGGTTCTGATGGGTTATAATTTATTATAATCAGTTTCGAGTCATTCGCAACATGTTTGCAGGTTACCATATACATATCTACAATATTTTTCTGGGGTCTGATGGCACGGTGAAATTGGACACCGAGTATACCCAGTGTATACCCTAATAAGATACTGATAGATTCTTCACAACCTTCCATCCCAAATTGTTTGCAGCTTGCGAGGCGGTCCCGAAAATTTTATGAGTAACACCAAGTTAGTCTCCTAAAACAGCATGAGACCTATGATGACAATCGATCACTATTTAGTAGAGTCCAACGCCGCGACTGGAGAAGCGGACGAGACTCGACTGATGCTTTAGTAACATACCTCGTTCTAGTCTCGTCCCCATCCGTTGTGGGTTGACTAAATAAGGTAATTGCCCGTGAGAAATTCAAAAATGATGAGCGAGTCTCACCCACAACGTCTGGTGCAATTGGTAGGGTGAACCCCCCTTACGTCATTTGTGACTTTCATTTTCATCACGTGGGGCCGCGTTTTCGACGCGTCAATTTTGTTTAGTAGTATATCCGATATCGTATACATCTTGTCTTTTACATGCCCCCTGTATGTAATCCCCATGCCAAACAAGAGGCTCGCACCTACCTCAACCTCTCTAATGCACGTCAAAAAGCCTCGAGGACGTTGGGCTACGATTCTGCGGCAACACGGGCCAACCTTATTCAACTATTCCAAGAGCGCTTCGGTGGGGACCCGTATGACTGGCAGCTTGATGTTACGGAAGCGATATTGCTGGGGTTGGACACGGTTGTGATTGCAGGGACCGGGGCTGGGAAAACTATGCCTTTTGTCATGCCTTTGTTGCTCGACGAGAAAAAGAAGGCAATTGTGATATCTCCCTTGAAGATTCTTCAAGCTGATCAGGTGCGTGAATTCCTCTCTGATACTTTTATTTTTCTTACTCTCTTTTCAGGCTGAGAGATTTCAGAAACTTAAGGTTTCTGCGGTTGCCGTTAACAGTGATACTTGGGATGCCAAGTTGCAAAAGGTATGTTTCAAAAGTTTGATTGGTTAAACTCATATTCACATTGCATGAGGGCTTTTCAGGAGCTCGAAAATAACACTTATCAAGGAATTTTTGCATCTCCGGAGATGTGCCTCAAGCACGATGGATTTCGCAATGTCCTAACAAGTAGTAACTTTCAAGACATCACCGCCATCATCGTTGACGAAGCTCACTGTATTGCGCAGTGGGGGGGTGACTTTCGGCCCGTCTATAACGAAATTGCCAAGCTTTGAGCCTTCTTCCCACCACATATTCCCATTTTTGCGACTTCGGCTACATTGCCACCTGCTGCCTTACGTGAAGTCTGTGGTTCTCTCGCCATCAATGTCAATGAGAGCTTTTTCCTTAACCTTGGCAACGACCGTCCCAACATTGCCTTTTATGCCCAACAAATCAATTCTTCCACCGACTATAAAGCCCTTCGACCCCATCTTTCTCATTGCTCGACAGCTCAAGACCTGATCAAGTCCATTATATTCACCAATTCCGTCAACAGCACCCAACTTATTGCAAAAGATGTGCGGTCATGGCTGCCCAAACATCTTCGGAAATATGTGGGTTATCTACATGCCAATCGTACGCCTGAAGCAAAACGCAAGGTCATGAAGTACTTTCGCAAAAGTAAACTACTGGTTCTCATTGCTACTGAGGCAGCTGGAATGGTATGCCTCGTCTCCTTCAATTTCAGTTCTTTATTCATTTTTGTCTTCAGGGTGCTGATATCCCCGATATTGAACAAGTCATTCAATTTGGGGTCCCGCTTTCCCTCACGATTTGGATGCAACGCGCAGGCCGCGCTGGTCGATCACAAGAAGTCAATGCACGTGCAATATTATTATTCGAAAAATCCATCTTTCAACGTCAAAAAAAGAAATGCCACAAAGGAAAGACAGATGTGGCTGATCCTACCCCTGAAGATGATCAAGACGATGGACTATCCGTAAATGAGGGCAATGACGATGATGAGGGCAACACTGACGAAGAAGACAAGGATCCTTCAGTTGAAGATCAGGAAGTTGAACGAGATGGTCCAAAGGATGATGATAGCCATTATGAATGGAGGAAAAAGGTTGAGCATTCCCTGCAGAGATGGATTGAAACAGAAGCCTGTCGCAGAGATGTGGCAGATGAATATTTTTCAAATCCTCCTGGTCGAAAAGGTATGTTTGATTCTTTAGCTTGGCAACATTATTTTATTGACCAATCTCTAGTGCCAACGCATGTCTGTTGTGACAATTGCGATGGTATTCCAGTTCGACCTTCGACACCAGAACGAGTCCATGATGGCGTCAGCAGCACACACTCGACACCGTCAAAGTCAGCAGATCAAAATGGAAAGCGCAAAATGACAACAAAGCAAACAACTGCACGTCGAGGAGGAGAACATCTCCAGCAAGCACGTACTGCACTTGAAAGCTGGCGCTTCAAGACCAAGCGTGCTCGGTACACCCCAAGTTCACTTACTGTCCCTTCCCTACTTCCTGATGCCGTCCTGACCACCCTCGCCTCTGCATTACATCTTCGCACAATTGAGGATATTGAATCCGCAGTAACTTGGGTCTATGCCAGACGACATGGCACCGAGATTCTTGCGGTTTTGGCCATGGTTGATCAACATAAGAGGAATCGGAAAGAGGAGGTCCAAGCAGCAAAAGCCCTTGAACGTCGTTCAGCGACTGAGGCCCGTCAACGAGAACGAAAGCGAGCACAGGAAGTGGAGCGAGAGGAGCGCAAACATGCACATCAGGCAGAACGAGAGGAGCAGCAAATGGAAAAATTAGCTGCAGTATCTTCAACCAGCAAACCTCCGCGAAAGAGATGTGCTCCAGTGCAAGGATCATCAGTCATGGCACTTGAGAGTCCGTTGACACCTGTAGCTGCGATGCGCAGGGTAGCACTTGGGCCCGTGCAGGTAGTTTCATCATCCACCTTGGGGGGTATATTATTGCTAAACTTTCTCTCATTCTAGATATGCTCTCCATTGCCTGATCCGGGCATGTTTCTTCAGTTTCAGACTGTACCGCTGTCTTCCACCGCCTCTCAGCCTCAATCACAATCTCAACCTCTTGTTCAACAGTTAAACAGTACAGAAAATTGTCCAGTAACCCCTTCCTCTGCACAACCTCGACCTCGACCTCGACCTCTCATTCCACGGTTGAAGGGTGTGGAAAATCCCCCTATAACCCCCTCTTTGCCCGCCTCTGAATCCCAACCTCTAACTTTTCTTCAACCTCAACCTCGACCTCTCATTTGACGGTTGAAGAAACAGACATTTACTCAACCTCCATCTCATCCTCACTCTCGTCACTTTCATTTTCACCTGGTAATATGCCTTCCCATTCCTCAGTGGTTTCTCGTTTGAAAGATTGGAGATTTCCACCGTGATATTACCTGTCGTGTACCAAGTTTGAGACCCCCTATTAATGTATAGTCCTTCGCTTTGTCACCACGCCGGTCAATTCCACGGCCAACAGAGAAGTTGTGATACCCAGCAGCATGGTAGGATTGTTGTAGTCTTTTGACGTCTAACTCTCTCTTTGGCACAGTATGTTTTGTTCCTCGGGTGTCCGTCCCAAATTGTTCTCAATATGTTTTGAAATGTTGCGGATGGCATGGATTGCTGGGTGCAATTTCTTCAAGAATTCCCATTTAATGTTTGGGCCCTCGGAACGGTACGTTACCTTGATATCTTTAATATTCATTTCCTGTGCTTTGTCAATGGGTACATGCTGATCTCGCTTTCCTGTAGTGTTTATGAGCCAGCAGTGGTGTCGGACAAAATCACTTCAATGTATTAGTCTTTTATAATGTTATCAGGGCATGTGATAACTTCCCATGATTCGCTATCCCACTCTCGATGTAGGCCTTGAAGTAACTCCAATATTTCCCCAGCATAATTACCATTTCCACCACCAATGAAGCGGAACAAGAGATGAGGTAACATTGCCTCCATTAGACCTACATCTCTGTTGTGTATTGCTTGATCAAGCACAATGTATTGCAGTACGTCTCGATTCCACATCACAATTTGCCGTAGTTGTTCATCATGTTGATTTTTAGGTTTTGCATCAAGATTATTGAGGGCTTGACTTGATGCTCGCTGTTCGATGATCCTTTTTGCCAATTTGCATAGCTGATCTGGTGTTCGGTCTCGTAATTCTTCTAGCTTTTCCACACCTGCCACAATCAACCAGTCCTCCCTGAGATGAGCTTCTGCAATGTGGTACAGTGTTTCCTTGAGATCGTGATGAAATGGACCTTTTGTCTGAACCTTTGTTAGACCCTTTTTTTCAAGAAGCAGAAACCCTTGTCGAAGTCCACGCCCTTGTGTTGTTCCTAGGAATTGCTTGTGTAGAGAATTGGCAAATGCCATTTGAAGATGAAGCCAGCCGAAAACAAACAGTGAGAAGTCTAGTCGTTGAAAAGAATTCAAATCTTCAGCACGATATTTGAATAGCCCTCGAAGCCTATCCATAGTAAGTTGGTCACCAACCCATGCTACTATTTTCTCGACTGAAACTTTGATGCGTTTGGCAATAGTGTCCCAGCCCAGTTGGTTGAACCACTTGTTGATAAGTCGACTATTGTCTTCATAGCTCGCCTCTGCAATACCGACAGTGCCGAGTAAGTATTGTAATGTGATATGCTCTGGTCCACAAGGAAGTTGGTCCACAGGTGCAGGTGCTTTGAGCCTGTCGTCTTTCTTGTGCTGATATGTCTTCAAATCAAAATCAGGGCTATTGAGGAGGAAACGAAGGACATGGTAGGTCATATATTGCTGAATAGTTGGATATGTTGAGTCGGCCAAGTCGAAAATCTCCAGCTCAGTGAGTGGATTTACCATCCCTGCCGCTCGTGTGGATCGTAGGTTCTGATTTGCATTTTCAGACAGGAGTTTAGCATCACGTTTAATGTATACGGTCCCAGCAGTCCCATTTCCAAACTCGCCTTGGTTGTCGAGGCGTTGAGAGAACACCCGGAACGAAATGTTGATGTTGTCATAGGATATAAGCCATGGATATTGTTCGATTTTTGCCTGAACCTCTGCCATACACTCTGCAGAAATCCTTTGAACAGTATCAGCAGTCCATTTGTGGCTCATTGTAAGTCCCATTGCATGTAATGTGTCAAAACCCTTGGCTGAAATCCCTTTGAACTTCAGATATATAGCAAGTAGTTTTTGAAGGCGACAACGATGATGTGACTGTGCGTATGATAGCATACAACAAATGAGAATGAGAATCTAGATGTGCGTCAATACCTCGCTTTTGATTTATAAATTCTGCCCACCTTTTCAGAGTTCTTATGTGTGTTCTTTTCTTGTCTCGGCTTCTTTCCTAGAATATTGAGCAACCTCCACAGAAGAGGAGCTTTGGTCTTCATCACCGCTGAGAGCCTCTCAAATGAGGTTTCTATCAATGTCTTCTTCGTAACGTCTTCAGAAGGAGGTGAGCTCATGTTTGGTTTGATATTTTCGAGTTCTTTGCTCAACCTCTCCTCAAGATGGTTGCTTGCAAAGTCATCCATGACTGTCTGTGCTCCTTTGGGCCGCTTTTTCTTGGATCCTGGTGGTCTTGGAGGTTTGGCCCATCGTTTGAGGATTGCTGGTAGTGCAGGACTCCTCAGGAAAAGAGTTCTCTCAATGCGGACCTTTGCATCATGTGTACACCTTTGATCTCCCCAAGAGAGTCCATCGAGAAAGTCGGCAGTTTTAAAATTGATGCTGTCCAAGAATGTCAAAGTCTGCATGGTTTTTGTGTACAGTGGGGACTCGGATGCTTGAGAGCTGCTTGTTGCTTGGGGAGTAGTGGGTTGGGCTGTCTCATCCTCATCCGATGAGCTTTCATTTTGTTTGTCCTGGATATCATTGTCACCAGCCATATCTGACTCTTCACTGTCTGATTCTAGCACGTCAGACTCATTTCCCTCCACATCTCGGGTGTTGAAAAGGTTTTCAAGTTCATGGTTAGTCATTTTGCTGAGGGTTCAGGAGAGGAAAGAATTTTGTTTCGAGTGATACTTCCATGTCTCAGTTGTGGAACTTAGACAAGTAGTTGAGTAATAAAGGTTTTCGAAGGCCAAATCAATGGCACTGTTGAACATAAAGGTTATTCATACATTTGGCACACTCTACATGACATTCAATATGAGCTGTATCAGTAGAGAACAGTAGAGGGTGCATTGGTATTCGAGTTGATGGGCCTGTGACAAGATCACGGGGTGTGACAATGGGGGGTTCCACCTACCAAATGCACCAGACGTTGTAGGGCAGTTTGTGCTCCATCACAAACAAATTCACACGGTGAATTGCCCGATATAGACGGATGGGTTCGAGACTAACCTCGTTCGTTTTTATCTCAAATGCTGCATGACAATACTCGTTTTTAGTTATCGATCAAGGATGCCTAATAGAGTTCAGATGAACCAGCCTCATTGACAATTTTTCGTAAGATCTCAATTTCTTTGTCATCTAGTATTCTTAGGCCTGCACTAGTCTCCCGTAGTCAGACTATATTACGTGTCTTTTTTTATAGTCATGTGGACGACACTTATAATATAGTCTGATTTCACGCGCGCCCCTCGAACCGTAGATCGACATTTCAAAGAAGCATATCACGTGAATCTCCTTTTAAGGAGATTTTCAAAGCTAGGGATATCTCTAAGGCTCGACTTACCTCTCCCTCATCGAGTGCCAATCATGTCAACTTCGAGATTTCATCTCCATAGTACACCAGATACACTAGCTACACCACGGCTCGATGGGTATCAATTGATTATGAGCCAGGATGTTGTGAATGAGTTTTTGCCCTGCAGGGCTATTACTTAGAGAGAAGGTTCTTCCAAAATGGTTGGAGAACTTGAAGGAGGGTGTTTGATAAACGATAAAACGAGTAACATAGAATTATATGCATATTACAGACGAACGAGTCCAAGAAGAAGTAGTTATGAGCCATGCAGTAGACGCGTCGCGTCGAGTTTGGCCACTCACGTGAGTCTATTGCGACCGAATGTTCGATCTACGGTTCGACCCCAAACAGACTAGGGATAGTGACTTGTTATGTTTTTTCGTCACCTAGGCCCTCGAACATTTTCGCGCACATATAGCAGCATCTCAGAAAGCTTATCTGAGGCACCAGATCCAATAAATCGATATGTAAGTACCAATATCGCGCCAACTTCCACGCGTTTACCATTACTTGCAATGCAGAGACGCAGACTCCATGTTGGAAAGGACCATGGAGTCATCCTCACCCTTGATGCAAATAAGTTCGCTGAAAAGAAACAACAACGTCTTTCCATCGGGAATCAGAAAACCTTTAGTGCTCGTATTACACTACGGAATCGCTTGAATCATACACTTATTCCGAATATCTCCTATGACCGGACTCACCAAACAGACACGCGGACACATTGGCCTTACCCACCAGACACTAAAGGGTTCCTATATTATACTACGCCGCCAGAAAGACCTCGCATTTCAGGAGAACTACGCTTCCGACTTACATCGAGTGATGATCCTATGTCTTTCGCGAGCGGTTCGGACCTCTTGCGATTAAACGGTCAACCATGGTCACGACCCCTTTATGTTATCTCAAAATCATTTACTCCTCTATATCAAAAATTGAGGGAAGACCGACTTGTTTCAGACGACTTGCACACATTTTTATCGACTTCCACTATGAAAAACGTCTTATATTCCCGGAGCCAACTTCTTTATACGTTGAACGACACATTTCTCATTGATTTCAGCACCATTGGGCAGTACCTCTTCGTCATCACCGAGAAAGGCACGGAGACCCTGGGATTCCGTGGACGATTTTTCGATAGTCGTGATTCGCACAAAGGTACACCATACACAGGTGCATTTAACAATTTACCATCTCTCGATATGTCTTAGACTATTCTCTTGCATCTCTAGGAAGTGCCCTGGCTCGATTTGAACGTTCAACGCTGCGAGCCCACAAAGGCACAAGGACTGTTGTGTTACGCTTTCTCAAGATAATTACTCCTGTGCAATGTGTTATGCCTCTTTACGATGGCTACATAGCACGCCCAGCTGAAGGGCAACTTTACCAGAGAAAACCTTCCATTAGATCGCATCAGCAGGTGTGGAGTGTTGATCTTGACAAACAAAAAGGTCTTGTAATACGAGGACTTCGATTACTCTGGGACGCATAGCTGATTCGAGGCTGTTGCAACGGACATTCTGTTCCATTATATTTGAGGGATCGCGGCCACCATGATCAGTTGGAACACTATGGCATTACTACAATCCCAGCTAGAAGGTCGGAGGGTTGTCAATTCATGTGGCGGTCTAGACCCATATGTAGCTGGGGAGGGTGATTGTGAGAAAATGAAAGATACAAAATTAATCTACTTCTAATGTAGTGCCCCGCTGTACACTGCCCCATCCTAAGGAGAAGAGTTAGTCATAACAATCTATCGGACTCCATAGTTGATCACTTACCGACAAGTCGCCAATGCTTTTCGATACGACGTGAAAGAGCCACTTTCTCTCCAACTTCTGTGCAAGCAGGTGATGTCAATTGGATCTTGGCCAGATCTGCCTTGACGCTTAGCACACGTCCACCAGTCGAAGTCGACCCAATGTTAATCAACAACAGTTCATTCTTGACAAGCTTGGAAACTTTTGTTTGTTTCTTATCTTCGGTTTTGACCCCGAGCAGACGACGAAGGAGGAAGAGACTGATCTCCAATTCTACGTTGCAAATACACAAGTTATCAGTCTGATGAAGAAAGAGTATTTGTCAACGAGACATTACCAGTGTAGATTTTGGGAAGTTTTCCAACAGCGCCCAATACCTGACCGACCAAACGATCAGCTCTGCACAGCGTCGGATCGATCCTTGTTCCGACACCAATCAATCCTCCAGGAACTGCAAACGACAGTAAATTGTTTTCGGCGTGGAGAGACATGATTCTGCTGAAAATCGGTTGACATTTATTACGACCTGCACTGTCTTTCGTGACAATTCCGGGACGAATCTCCACTTCTTGTCCGATTCGGAGGACACCCGTCAGGATCGAACCTCCAGCCACGCCACCTTTGAGTTCATCTACCTCAGCACCAGGCTTATTGACATCGAACGACCGAATAACAATCAGGCGAGGGTCAGAGAGGAAATCTCGGACGGGTATAGGGATACGTTTGACAATGTACTCGTTGACAGCGTCGATGTTGTATTTCAGTTGGGCAGAAATGGGAACGATAGGTGACGATTCAGCAACAGTTCCTGAGTATTTGTTTTTAAAAGATGAACAATCCGATAGAGAGGAAGGAAATTCAAACCTTTCACAAATGCAGATATACTCTTCTGGTGCTCGAGGGCTTGTGTCTCCTTGATAAGATCGACTTTGTTTTGTAAAATGATGATGTGCTCCAACTTCATGATCTCTACGGCAGCAAGATGCTCAGATGTTTGAGGTTGTGGGCAAGTTTCATTGCCGGCGATGAGTAAGAGTGCAGCGTCCATGACGGCAGCACCGTTTAACATCGTGGCCATCAGAATATCGTGGCCAGGACAATCAACGAACGAGACATGACGAACAAGCTTCATTCTGTGTCCACATCCAGGCCTTTCACATGGTGGATTATCCTCCTTGTCTGAACGATAGGAACGATAACAGCCTGGTCTCGGACATGCCTCATTTTCACATTTGTATATCTAGAACAGAGATTAGATTGATCAGAGTCATGGTTGCCAAGATCGTATGTAGGAACGCACTTTAGCGTTGGCATATCCCAACTTAATCGTGATATTTCTGACTAGCTCGTTCTTAAATCTGACAGTCATAACTCCAGATATCGCTTTCACTACCGTCGACTTTCCATGCGCGACATGTCCAATGGTACCTGCGATCAAAAAGGTCCAATTAAGCCCTCACGTCTTTTAGATGAATCCTTTACCCAAGTTTATTGTAGCCTACAATAGAAATAGTTCGGGAAATTTTTCAAAAAAAGTTTCCAATCATTAAAACGTACTTGTTTTGAGATAACTTCGGGAGACAGAGGAGTCAATTTTGAGGGATCTACTTCGAATTTGGGTGCATTATCGATCTCTTCTTCATCCTCTGATTCTGATTCTGATTCTGATTCAAACTTCTGGAGCGTCTCGTCGCCAGGCATATTTGTTCGTAGGTGAGTAAGGAAGCCGCCTAGCAAGGTTTTGGCAGAGATCTCCCTGACTCGAAATTTATAAGCGGAGTCCAAAATTATAATTGGGCGTGCCACACTCGGCACTCTACTGAACACTTGCTCTTGGATTCATACATGAGACTCATCAATGCGACATGGTGCATCTAGACAGCTTAATTAAAATTAACATCGCCAATAACCTTGTCTCACCGAAATTGGACAACGATGAGTCGATGACGGCGACAGTCAAGCTCCAGCTAGTCACTTGCCACTGCCCAGATGACCACAAGACAGCAGCATTTACTCTTTGCTCCGAGTCTCTGCCCTCCCATGGCTTTCTTGTAACTTCGCAGGCGTCCCACCGCTTGCATCTCTGATTCTGAGCAAGAATCGACTCGGTGGGGCATTATAAGTTTCTTCTTAGCTTGGGCACAGTATCTTTGAGTCAAGGATTGTGGCAGCAAGACTTTTCAAAACTAGCGCTCATGTTCCTTAGTATCAGTATCACAGCATTACGTTGAAGGTGAATTACCTGCTACGAGTTTCAAGGATAGTAACTGACAAATGCGCCAGACTCGGAGTTCAAGGCGAAACGCGTGAACGAATGATTCTTTTGGCATATCTGGCAAGCTGCATTCAATGGTCTGGACATGCTATCATACTGGTTGTCGGCACCGGATAACTCATGTATTCAATGTGCATAAATCTGACAGCTGGATGGCATAGGAAGTTCTTCTGTATCGCCTCGCTATCGCCATTTTTTCTTGTGAAATACATCTACGACCGCTATCTATTTGATAACCAGGGGACATTACAATTACTACTGCTGGTCGGCTATTCATTCAAAAGTAAAGATACGGCATTGAATTGACACACAAACAAAGGTAGATACGGCAGCCTAGTGCCTTTCAGGAGCCCCAAATATAAATATTGAGTGAGTTTCCTTCTTTCGCCTTCGATGTTATCAAGGCTGTATTCCAAGCTGTGGTGCCTTTTTGTTTTAGGTGACTGTCTGTCTTGACCGATGTCTGGGTCTCGGTGAATATTAAACCTCGGTCTTTGAGGTCAACAAGTACAAATAACTCTGCGTCAGGTATTGGCATTTCCATAACAAGGAAACCATGGAAAATATTTTCATGGCACTCACTCCAATGAAAATGAAAAAGCAGTGCCAATGTCGCTGTTATTCGGTATACAGGTTTCGCCGGGTTTTTTAATAGCATCTCTCCGTGTCTGACGGCGACCAGTTACCGCCCAGCACTCAGCGCTTCAGCACTCAGTATTTATTGTATCTCTTTTCTGGAAGCGTCCTCTCCAGATCAATATGTCGCCTCCCCAGTACACACTTCCAAATCTTCTACGCAACTGGCCATGGACACGCCATCTCAGCGAATACTACACTGATGTTAAGGACGAGTCGAGCGCCTGGGTGGAGTCGTTTCGCCCTTTTGGCCCAGATGGGCAAAAGGCGTTCAACGGCTGTGATTTCAGTAAGAATATTGGCTGTTTCTCCCTCTCTTTTTTATTTTCGCTCACACGTCCATAGGTTTGCTAGCATCCCTCACATACTCCCATAGAAGCAAAGGTAAGCTTTTTCACCCACCTCCAGCGCTATATAACATCTCATTCCATATATTAGAATTCGTTCGCGTCGGTTGCGATCTGATGAACTTTTATTTCGTATACGATGAGTATACCGATGTCGCCGACAAATCAGTAGCCAGGTATCTGGCCCACACGGTGGCCAACGCCTTCCAAAATCCACATGAACGCCCTTCTGGCGAACATGTTTTAGGTCAAATGATGCGCCAGTGAGTGATCTTTATCTGACCCTCAAAGCTGAAATTTCACCACCGCACAATTTGTAGATTTTTAGAAAGAGCGAACACGCTTGCGTCCCCAGGATCGTCTTGCGTCAATCATTTTACCGCTACTCTCGAAACATATATGCATGCCGTAACTCAAGAAGCAGATGATCTAGCCCATAGACGAGTTCGGACGGTTGACGATTACCTCAAATTGAGAAGGGATACATGTGGCGGATGGCCGACTCTTGCTCTGATTGAGTTCGGACTCGATCTCCCCGACGAAGTCCTTCAACATCCGACGATTGTTTCTCTTACAGACGGCACGGTGGAAATGATAGTTATCATCAATGTAATCATTCTATGAAACCTACTTGAATTTCGATCCTCACATTTTCCAATTCCACAGGACATGCACTCATACGCTCGTGAACTACAATGTAGTTTTGCCAATCACAACTTAATCACCTCTATCATGCACGAGCACAACTTGGATCGACAAGCTGCCTTTGATTGGCTTGGTCACTATTCTGATCAAGTTATCTCCCGATTCCTTACTGACCTCGAAAGGATACCCTCATGGGGTGAGGCGATAGATATTCAAGTTAGACGCTACGTTGAGGGTCTAGGTCAGTGGATTCGTGGAATTGATGACTGGAGTACGGAGTCGATGCGGTACTATGGCAATGAAGGATCGGAAGTTCGAGAGAAGAGGATAGTGTATTTGAGACCCATAAATGGACCTTATCTGGAGGAGGATCGACCTCCTATCAATTTGCCGATTTCCGTGCCCCTACTTTCTGTTTAGACTTGTTACCGAA
Source organism: Phlegmacium glaucopus (assembly GCA_015039465.1). NCBI lineage: Eukaryota > Fungi > Basidiomycota > Agaricomycetes > Agaricales > Cortinariaceae > Phlegmacium > Phlegmacium glaucopus. Next base: position 419,251 of record MU129989.1, on the reverse strand, counting down.
AATATAGATGTGCTCAGTGTCCAAATTGCATAGAGATCAGTGTACCATACGTATATAGCGGAGCATTACTTAATTACTTCTAATGTAGTACTGGCAGCGTTACAATTATGGTTGGACAACTACTTAAATAAAATAAACGCGCCGGTTGTGTACATAGCCGCTCCAATACTGGCAGGTAGCCCAAATTCTGGCTGAATTTCAAAGCGAGTTTTTTGCCTAGTAATGCAGCTCAGCTTGTAAAAACCAAAGCTGAGCCCTGAGCCCTGAGCCCTTATACAAGGCTTTCAAGTTGGTACGGTCCAAGCTTCCAAGTCGACCTACTTCATTTAAGATCGTATAGTTGATGTAATAAAGACATAATCCCATAGTATTCATGTCATCGGAATCATCGACATCTTCATTCAGAGCAGCAGGCTTGAGCGGCGGCTAAGGTTGGCGGCAAGTCCACAGCAGGGTAAGCGTAATTATTATATGTGTTCGTGGGAATTACACCCGTCACATTTAGGTCTTCTTGACAACATCACTGCCATCTGAATTGACACTGACAGATAGACCACGGTATGGTCTTTCTGAAAACCAGCCTGAGACGTGACTCATATTGGGCCACCATATTTTTGCTTTTGGAAATTGCAGTGTGGAAGCAATATTGTAAGTTAGTGATCGCCACTGTGCCACAAGCATAAGTTCTTTTGTAAATTATAGACATGATTGGGCAAAGGGGAAACCTTACTGTCAGAAAGACTCCCTTAATTCAAGCCCACCTGCCTCTCCTCCTCTTTTGTTCCACATGCCCATTATGCCCTACTGTTGTAGTCTGAAAGCTTCTCCTCGACAAAGTTTGCACCCCGGCAGTACATATATTGGACGAGCTAGAGCTGCTAGACCCACGGGTCGTCATATTTTAAGGTACAAAGTACGATAGGTTACTCAACGACCGCTCCATCAGTTCACATAGCTGAGGATTTTTGTGGGAGCAATGTCAAGGGATTAATACACCGAGAAACCAAAAGGAGTATTAATAAAACAAAGACTAGTCATGGCGTGTGAGAGCAAAGGAAAAAGTATTGAAAAAGGCAGTGGCTTATACAATTGTGCGGAAACCTACGCGTTCAAGATAAAGAAAAAAAACCTATCCTTGGGACTACTGACTAAATTAGGAAGGCTAGATAATCAATGTCCACGAGAAGTATGGATGATCGTGCAACGCTAAGCCCCTTTGGAGTCCGCAGCAGAGTCTCCACGTACAATCTTCCAGAATCGATCAATATAAGTACACGGCATGTCAGAATAATAATTTTTCGGGTAATAAAAGGGATGATATTGATATAATATAGGGAGAATAAAAGTACAATAATAAGATTACAATGGTGATATAACTACAAAACAAATGTCTGACGTTCATTACGCCAGAAGTGATTCAATTTATCCATCGAATTTCTTCCGGTACAATAAATCCCAAATTGTCGTAACATTTTCGGAGCACGGTATTTCACCGTCTCAGTAACGATAATATTTTCCTGGTCCAGGCGTTCCTTTGAAATTGGTGATTTTTCAAGCTGATGGTAGTCCCACAATGGTGACCGACGCCGTCTGATTGGGGAGTCGCGAATCGGAAGAGAAGATTGTGGACGGACTATTGCCGGGAAGGCATCGGGCGCTAAGGGAGTCATCATGAGTTGCAAATTTAACTTTCGGAGGTCACATGAGGTTGAATTACTTACGGAGCATGATGGCAGGCTGTGCTGCAGATGAGGAAGGGCCAGGGGTTTGGGTACCCTCGCTCGAGCAAGAAGAGTCGCTCGTGGTTCTCAAATGTCTTTTCGGTGAAATATATACAGAGTTTCGCCTCTTCTCAACAAAGAAATTTGAGGTCAATGGCATGAGTAGGATCCGAATCCGGCCTGGATGTGAAAAGGTTAGGAGACCAAATTGGTTCTATGTCTATCAAGTGTAAAAGGGGTTGTAATACCTCGCATTTCTGTATTTTCTTGCCCTACGTTTGTTTGAAGTAATTTCAGAAGGTCTATATATGTTTTCTTGTGCTCGACGAAAACTTCAGGGCACGAGGCGAAGGAATAAAGTACGATACCAGCCCTCTCAAGGGTCTTTCGAGCAACCTACAATGGATAGCCGGATCAAAATGCATCAGTGGCCCTTTTATCGTAAAGATATCATTTTTTTCTTTTACCTCGAGGAGCCTAATTGTCTGTTAAAGCGAACATTGTTTAGAAGACCTTTCAACAGTAAAAGTAAGACAAAAAATACAAACCTTCCTTGTTGGAATAATATCCTGAGATACAGAAAGGAACGAAAGGAGTTCGTGTGCTGCGGGGAGGAAGGTTGAAAGTTTGCTGAGACGATGGGCAAAGTCAACGGCATCAAAAGTTGTTGGGGCCACGGCGGCATCAGCCACATGTTGTGAAATAGTTAGATTGGAAGATCCAAAATTCATCTGGATTGGGTACAAAATAAGAGGGATTGGACGTATGATCATAGTGGTAGGAAGGAATTAGCGTTCGCAACCAGGTTGAAGAAGAGTAGCAATGCTGTTCAATCACAAGTTGGTGGTATTAGTAACATGTACGGTATCTTCCGGTCCTCGCATCCAACGACGACTCATGCTACTGTGACAACGAATGAATCTATACAGATTATTGATCCCACTATCGACTCGCTTCATCAGTTGTTTCATATTTATTTAAAATTTCAATTGTTCTGTGTGAGCTCGTTTGCGGTGATTTTGTAGTCAAAGAAGGCGTTACTTGGCGCTATCTGAGTTTAAAACAAAAAGAACAGAATCATTCGTGGGAGAGATGGCAAATACGGCCCAAACAACGCGTCTCGCGTTGATCAATCCCATCCGACGTCCGTCACCCACAACGCGATGAACTCCTCAACCAGCAGGCATGCTGAGAGGAAACACACGCAGGAAGAAATAAAGAGGCAGATAGCTCTACTTCAAGCTCGCCTGGAGCCAGAACTCGAGCCACAGACGAGGCCATTGGTACCGAAATCACCCAAACGGAAGGCAAAAGAGTCTGTAACTTTGGCACCCGCAACACCATCACCAAGTCAGTATAAATGTAACATATGTCTCGACTTACCCCCATACTAAATATTTAACCAGAGAAGAAACGGAAACTTGAGCACAATACTGCGGCTCAACCCCTTCCAAGACCTGTTTTTCAAACAGCGCCACAGCAGAATGCCTCGCGTAGTACTGGTGGCAATGTTAAGGTTGCCGCAGACCTGTATTTTAAACCTCCTCCTTCAAACCTCCTTACCAAGCTTGCTAAGCTGAGCAGTATCAATATCGATCCTACCGCTACCGAACCTCTACCCCGATCCACTGGATTCACTGAAAGGCCTAAGGAGATTGAACCTGTTCGAGAGGAACAATTTCTTCCCTCGAAACGTGATGATCGCCTGGCACTCATTAACGATCTCGAGCCTGGCCCTTACGAACACAACCCCCCCTTTGATGACCCTAAATTTGACAAATTGGAACCCCATTCGGGGATTAATTTGATGTCGGTTATATTCCAATTCTATCTGTGCTGCCTTCTCTGAATTCAATAAAGGTCCAGCTCTCGTTCGATCCCCCATGAGGACTTCGCAGATTATCTCCGAGGTCGGTTCTACCTCTCCCCATCGCGGTTATACTCCGCCATTCGTCTTTTGCCCGATAAACAGGGTTATGATGTCCCCGTACCCGGAGATTGGGTTACAGTAGCTGTTGTCGCTGAAAGAGGACCAATCAAGTTCACTCGTGCCCCCGTGACGATTGAGGCTGAAGATGGAGACACCAAGGACAAGAAGAAGAGAAAAACTGGTGTTAATGGACCAGAAAAATCTTTTGGAAAGAAATATGTCAACCTAAAGCTGATCGATTTCGGAGCCAGGTCTTCGTCTACGACTGGAGGCGCTTCTGTTATCCGAGGCGATGCATTTCTGACATTACTCCTTTTCGAATCTGATGGATTCGACCTTGTCCCTCGAGAGGATGGTATGAAACCTGAGAAATTGTATAAAGGTGGAAGTCGAGGCGCGTTTGAAAATTTAACCAACGTGAAAGAAGGGGATGTAATTGCATTGCTCAATCCGAAGATTTTAAAACCATTCCAGGTTCGTTCAACCAATATCTTTCCTGGATGTGCTTCGACCTGACTGACTGACATTCTGTTATTTTCTAGAGATCGAGTGATAAGCCTCATCCTGTTGATAATGTGTTGGCTCTGACTCCCGAATCTGCCGCTTCCATCATGGTCATCGGACGTTCTCGTCATCTTGGGATGTGTACGGTCAGAAAACAGGACGGAAAAGTCTGTGGGAGCTGGTGCGATAAACGCGTCAGTGAAATTTGTGACTATCATGTACAGAATGCTGTTCAGCGTCGACGGGCTGCACGTCCTGAATTCTCAGTCGGGTAAAATCTCTCTTTTTCTGAACCTCTTTTTTGTTAAAAAAACAAATGGACTTTTCTAGAACCTCTGGCATGTCAACTTCATCGGCCTCCTCATCATCGCATAAACGCAAAGCGTACGACCCACAACATCAATGGGGTCTTAAACCCGAAGATGGTTCTATTGGTGATGGTGCTACATATGTGATTTCCGGGCACGTCGTTAGTGGGTCGTCTTCTGACCCACGAACAGTGTACCTTTCGGAGACGATTGGACGAGATGGACAGGCAAAGGCGAAGAGGAAGATGGGTGGTGGAAAAGATGCAGCTGATCGAGCATTGAAGGCACTATTGGAGAGAGATAGAGAAGGCATGAAGGCTGTAATGATGGCGAGGGAGGCAGGAAAGGTTCATTCGGAGGAGGAAGCAAAAGAGAGAAGGAGATGTGAGCGAGGGAAGAAAGATAGCAAGGGCAAACGGAAGGAAGTAGCAGACGATACGGAGGAGGAAAGTGATGAAGGGCGTGATACATGTGGAGAAGAGAAACGGCAGAGCTCTTATTCAGCGGGCGTTATTAGATCCCTAGGATTTGATCCGTCCATTAAAATGGGTCAACGAAAGACAGACAACACAAACTCGCAGAACAAGGTATGTTTTTTCATTATTGTCATATCTTCTGTTTTACTGAGCCATTGTGCACAGCTGAATATTCTAGAAGCTGTCCGAACGTCTCGCAAGGATATCGCCCTTGGCCCACGACCTGGCCCCAAGATACGTTCCGGAGTAATGGCTCCTAAACGGGATGAAACGCTGATCAAACAATCAGACAACGAGCAGCTGGAGGACCCGGAGTTGCCTTGGGATTCGGGCAATGCGGAGGACCAGATGCCTGACAAGTTGATCGATTTGGATGATTTTTAATGCGTTGGTGATCAGCGTTGTGGCCTGCTGGAACAATGTATTTTACGCCCAATTTTTGGAATTCAAGCATGGTCTTTCGCCAAGGCAAAACAGCCCATAAGCACAAGGTTGTATCGGGCTTGCACAGCGCCCAATTCAGATATAGTTTTTCTTGGGACACGGAAAAGGATATGCATAAGTTAATAATACATGTAATGATGAGTATTCTTATCATGATCTAGTTCCATGTGGATTCCCAAAAGGATCCACCGCCATCTTGTCGTCCTCTGCATTGCTGATGTCGTCGGCTGAAGGTACTGGAGCAGAATTCGCTGCACCAAGTGCTGCCTGTGCACCTTGAGGAGGGGAGACATCCCTATCAATAGGATGCATCTTGAGAATGAATTTCCTTCAGGGTACAGACCACGCACCATTTGATATGGAACCTCGTTACGCGAGGTTTTGTACTGATATCTCTCACCAGTCTGTGAAACATAATTTTTGCTGGCGGAGTCTCCTTCATCTCTTCGTTGTCATATTCTGTATTTTGGTAATATCCTACCCGAACGAATTCCTGATCTCGGTATGAGCCAGTTAGGATAAGAGCAGCGACCCCTAGAACGTCTTCTTCGGGTATTTTTGAAGGATCTGGTGCGGAGCCTTCGAATTCAAATGAGTTTACACCAGATGGGACTGGACCGACTAGACAATCGTCAAGTTCTTGGTCGAGAGCTTCGTCACCAGGTGATGACACGAAAATGAGTTTCCATTCTAGATCTAACAATGACTCAACTTATATTAATTTTAAAAGATCAAGGATGCTTCTACGTACCATCATCCAAGGGCGCTATACATTCGAAAGTTACACGAAATCGGTATACATCAGAAAAGCGTGCTGGGTTATTCATGAATTCGACATTCTAGGCGAAGAAGGCTCTCAGCATTGTTCTTGATTAGTTCATGTGATTGAACATACTCTAATAGTTACAGCCATCTCAGGGCAGTATAGCGTATAGATATAGACAAGAGAAGAGCTAGGAAGCGTAGTCAAAGTACAATGGACGCCCGTGGACGCGTTCGTGACAATCCCTGACAGTCACAAGGTCATGTGACTGTGATTGTTTAAAAAAAATAAAAACTCATTATTAAAACACTAACAAATCCCCCGTATTCTTGGACTTGTTTTTAAACCTCCACCACGACATTCCGGGCCAGCGTACTTGGAATCGGGAATCTCTATCCCGAACACGACTTTTGGTTAGCTGATCAGAGGCTGTCCCTGTTTGTTTCACTGGTGGCACGTGCAGTGATCACTTTTACCAAGCACCGTCTCAATCCCAAGCTACTTGAGTTCTTCTGACGACTACAAACGAACGACCAACCGTAACGCCTTCTTCTTTCAAATTGTATGTATCCTTTTTCATACCTTTCCATTCGTACTTCAGCTCTTTTTCAGGACGACCCATACTTCCAAATTCATACCGACAAACGACTTGTACCACAGTTTACCGTCTTTCTGAGCATGTCATATTGATCAAGGACACTCAAATCTCCGTGCATATTACCATGGTTCCAAGCCCGCCCACGATACCCTCCGAAGTTGACGACCATTTACGCCCGGACACCCCTCTTGCATCCCAACAGCCAACATCGGCAACCCACCTTCTTAACTTTGAATCACCAAGCTCCTTGTTAGCCAAAGAGCAGTCATTTTCTACGTCACTTGCAGATACCTTAACATTACCTCCTTCAACCGACGGGTCCCCTCAGCGCTTGCTTCCCGTACCCGCGTCTTCTCCTAAAAGCAGACCTCTCTACATATTTTCTCTTTCGGACTTACTAGATGGGACCGGTGGTCTAGAAACCTTAGGCCCAGAAATTGCACATGCTGATATTAACATTGCTAGTAAGCCTTGTTTTACTGTTCTAAGAGGCCCATTCTCACCATCAATTAGACGATGGCAGCTTCATCGAATCCTCATCAGGTCCAGCCATTTACGAGCTTAAGAGAAGATATGACCAACTTGCTGGAGTTGGTTCTTCTGTCCGTACTCCGTATGTCATCACTGCGTTTGTGAGTCAGCATGGAAAGTCTATGTTTCGTTTAGGGTCTGTCCGGGTTATTTCTTTTTCTTTGGCTGATTGCTGACTCATAAGCCATCTAGCCATCGTGACGAAACTGCGGCCCCAGGTGCGACAGCAGCTACAGTCGAAGAAAAGATTTTACAATCCAAAACCCCGAGTGAGGCGTCACAGTCACCTCGTACAAAGCGTCGTTCCAGGCTTAGCATGCATTTCTTGCCTCCAGCTATGTTTAGTAAAAGCAATGCCACTCAGGCCTCCCGGCCTTCCACATCAAATTCCTCATCAACGGCATCCAGAAAATTGAGAAAGACGCGTTCCATCCCTGATATGTCGAGTACTGGAGAAGGAGGTATGCCGGCAGGAATGGCCGGGTCTACTTTCACAGTCACTGGCCGCGCTCACTCACAGAGTGTCACTGCCGTTGATACCCCGCGTCACACAACAATATTCAATGTAACGCCTCCGAACCGCAAAACAGATATCTTCGCAGAGGTGATGGATTGGCATACCCCTTTGTCAACCATCTCGAGCCAGTTTTCAACACACAGTCTTTTATCTGAAATTGCTGGTTTTCAACAAACACCAGATGACGATCAAAAACGTCCTACTGTCCTTCAACCATTCGGACCTGGCGTTACGTTCAACGCTCCTTGTCCGAAATCTGCTGTTGACCGTTTACCTGCTCCACGTCACCTTCGCGAAATGCAGTCATTTGAATCCGGCATGACAGCCAGGCAGACAGATCTGCGTCCCTCCCTACCATCCAGCGACTCACCTGTACCGTCAGAACTGACTGACTCGGATCAAGCATCGCTAAGTCGACCTCCGTCTGCCATGAGCATGACCCTGACATCATCTGATCTTGATATTTCGGACGACCCAGATGTCTCCGAGACAAATGTGGATGTCGTCGCCGATATTGCACCTTCGGCAGAGACACAACGACTCACTTCGCCTCACACAATAGAAGTCTTCAACGTTCTACAAACATATCGCGGTTTACCGTTGTTTGAAAAGTTAGTGCCTGGTTCCGAAGATGTTATCAAGTTATCATTAGCGGCGGATCAGACAGCTGCTCCCAGAGATGACCCTAGGTTCGTCATCTGGGGTGAGGTCCAGCCTGAACATGATGTGGACGACTATCATTCAACCTCTCGAGATAGTCTTACCGATTTTCCGCCATCAAATCCATCCTCAGGCGTATCCAGAAGGAAGAGCACCAGAGCCGGCAAAATGAAGACCCCAGAAATGCCCAGTGTCCAACTACCCCCTGTTGAAGATCAAAGAGTTTTGCTCGCAGCCACCATTGAGAGATGGATCGCGCAGTTGACGAGTTCTTTGAACTATGATGAACTATTGAACTTTTTCTTGACGTACCGAAATTACGTCAGCGCTATCGATGTCTGCAATTTCCTCATCTGTCGGTTCCATTGGGCTCTACAGAAATCTTCATCTATGCAAGAGGAAACTGTGCGTCGGATTGTGAGGGTTCGGACATTTGTGGCTATTCGATATTGGCTGTTGACGTTTTTCACCGTGGATTTCATACCGAACCGGGAGCTGAGGTTATTAATCGCCGATTGGTTGAATACTTTGATCCATGACCCGTTATTGAAGACACACAATGATGGCATAGTGAGTCATTCCTCGATTTCGATTACCAGCGATCATATAAGGACAAGAATATTGATCTACATCTTACGCAGGGCATTGTGCGTCGTCTAGTCAAGGTTGCCAAAGAGTGTAAACGTGCACATACACGTGCTGTCGAAAAACCTAAAACTACCCCTCAACCAAAAGCTGTCCCAGACTCACAAGAGGCCCACCTGCTCGGGGAAAGCTTTGCAAAAGCCATCAAGAAACCAACGGTTGAGGAAGAGGACTCCGACCTTGACCTGGACTTCCTCCCTGGCGATGCGAATCCTGAAGACTTTTTCAGTGGTTTCCATATCGATCCTGCCAATGCACATCTAACAGTTGGCAATGCCGTTAAAGGGACAGCATTATCTCCTTCACGACCTACCTCAATGCCTTTATCTTCTTTTAACATCCTCCAACGCACAGATCATGCACCAGGTCCACATGCTGAAGGTGAAATGTCCTTCAGTCAAACCACCAGTCAGATCGTACTGCCTATCCGACATAGCGCCCTCTCGCGTGCGTTTGTAAAAACTATTGGTCGTATAGGGCGTTGGAAGCGGGTTTTGAATCCAAGATACTCCGTGCGACCAACCTCTATTGGCGCTTGTGGTGTTGTATCGGCTTTCGACCTAGACATCAGTGCTGCGAGAGATTTGCTTGCTACGCATGGAGGAGTGGAGGAGTATCTGATGATGACCGGGCCGGTGTCATCTGGTGGGTCTGCTCAGCAGATGAAACCCTTGTCTCATTCTCCCGCTCTCTCGCCTATGATACCTGCTGTACCCAATACTGCACCAGTCCCAGGTGGACGTGTTTACCCCATTTCTTTCAGTAACACTCAAAAACCATTGCCGGTTGCTTCTGAGGTCACGTTGTCGCCTGCGTTTGAACCGTCAGCTGCAATTTCGGCTGAGCCAAAACCTTCATTTGACACTCTTGATACACTTGAATTATATGAACAAGATAAGGATACATCATCAAATATCCGTGCCAGTTTGGATCCTTCGTATGATGACCATGACAGTCGCGATGGGCTGGTGGTACCAGAACGAGCTGAATCTTTCCGATCCTCGTCGACGGATTCCTTTGGTGCACCTCTAACGTCTGGCGGGCCCCTCGAACCACGCTTCCCTGGTAGCCATTCTCAATGGCAATTCGACGTCGTTTCTATCGATGAATTAGATCTCTCTGATACGTCTTCAATTCCTGGTGGAGAAGACTTGCCTCATCCGCCCGGTCTACGGAAGCCTCTGAGAAAACTACCTTTGCGTCGCGATTTCGAGTTTGTCCGCCGATCGGAGGTGTCGTCTATGGGTATCATATCACACGAGTCTCTGCGTGACTCAGTCGGCTCTACCCCCTCAGAGGTGTCGCCTTCATCCTCACCGGGACGTCGTCCCATTCGCAGATGGCAAATGAAGTCTCTTCAGCGAACCTTTGACTCGTCAAGCGACAGCGGCGACAAAGGAGATGTCGAAGATGCCCTTCGTCGTTTGGAAGGACAGATTAATCCTAAAGTCCTGCAGGAAAAGGCAGAAAAAGTGGATGGCTGGGTTCGTACTATGCAGCGGCGAATGGCAGATGGTGATTACGATGATGATAGATCCGTTTTTTCTGAAGAGGAGGTAGAGGGCTTCATTGATGAGTTAGATCTGCTTGCTTCCGATCCTGGCACCCAAGCCGATGTACCGATACTTCCCGGAGACAATGAATCACACTACTCAGACGATGCCCCTGCGTCAGCCAATACTCCTGTGCCTAATCACACGCATAACCTCTTTTCTGCCACAGAAACAGAAGAATCCACTCTTCATTCAAATGCTTCCAAACCAGCTCTAGAAGAAGTTGTACCATTGGTAATCTCTAGGGGTAGAGTACCCCCCGCAAATACTGCAAACCTCACCTTTATTCCCCCTGCTATCGAGACCGTTCTTTCCTCAAAATTCGCTACTTCCGAAGCACCCCGTAGACATCGGTCCTTTGTTCATAATTTCCCGGCTGAAGTGTTAGCAGAGCATTTTGCCATGATTGACAGAGAGTTGTTCATCGGCGTCAAGTTTGAAGAACTCGTGTCAGACCATTGGATGGAATGTGTAGGGATTGACGTACTTGATTGGGCTCAGTTCCTCAAAGATAGGGCTCGATGGAAGGTTGAATCACGTTTCCCTGAGAAACTAACTGCAATTGCAGCACTACGGGCGCGTTTCAATCTCATGGTTAACTTCGTCGTGTCCGAAATCGTTTTGACTCCTCCAACCGAACGACCTGCCCTTGTGGACAAGTTTATTCGAATAGCATGGGTAAAGTTCTTTTTGTTCCTCGTCTATGAAAAATGCCCAGTTGACTGGCTTACATTCTAGAAATCTTATTCTATCAGTAACTTCAACTCGTTGACGGCTATTATCGTCGCACTTCAAAATGACTGGGTAATCAGGGCCATGCGTCGGCCAGGGTGGCATCGGATCGGCACCTTTGAAGGGAGGATGTACAGGGATCTCAGACAATTCACTGCTAATACTGATGATTTCAAGTTCATGCGACAAGCGGTTGATTCTATAGTCGAAGCTAAACCTCTAGAAACCAATTCTCATCCTGCTTCCGTTATCAGTGGAGGCGGAACCGATTCACAGTCTGGAAAATCCAAGGCGGGCTCAGAAACTCGAACTTCTGCCTGTATACCCTTTATTGGTAGATTGATCATCCCTCTATCTCATTCTTCACTCACTTCTTTTTTTAAGGCATATACCTGATACAGCTTCAACGTCTCAATAAGCTTCCTGCCGTGATCGACCCAACAGCACCTCACAAGCTCTCAGCATTGGATACTGTCAACAGCGTCTTCCAGTCGCCTTTACACCCTGAAGTGTTTTCCTCTTTGGCTCCATTACCACCTTCCATGTCTCTAGAGGTTTTGATCAACGTCCATAAACAGCGTCGTATTGCAGACGTTATCAAGTCTTTGGTGGCTGGACAGCATCTTGCGAGCCGAGTCCATTTCGATGTGGATAAGAAGCTTTTCCAGAGATGTCTTCGTCTACGCGGCTTGGATGCTACTTATCTACAGCGGGCTCTGGCTTTGTATCCGGATTGAGATTGTTTGCGCTGTTGTGCCTGCATGCCCCATTGTTCTTTTTTTTTCTTCGTCCTTTTTTATGTATGTTTTCGTGCAAATGCCCTCTGTTTCCTTTTCTCGCTGTCAAGGAACAATACAGAAGGCGATACTTTTTTTTGCTCGTCATGATCCAATAGAATTTCCTATTCACTGTAACTTATGTATCTTGTATCAGTCGTTTCGATCGTTGCACAATCTTTTTTCCATCCAGTTTCTGATTCGTAATCAGCCCTATTTTCCTTTCAATTAAAGCTGTTAGAGCGTGAAATTACCAGGAGCGAATATGTCTCTATGAAGGATCTGATCCATTGCTTGTCGTTGATATTCTAGCGTGCCCTTTAGACGCCCAGCAGGTTGAGGTCATTCGAGAAAACGTTGGGACAGAATTGGCTTGTAATCGACCGAGGCTTTTCAAGGGTGGAAAAAATCGCACAACCCTGTTTACAGAATGATAGTAATGGGACCGTGGTGGGGCGACTGCGGACATTTAGTTGTGCAGTTTGTAACGTGTTGGCGATTTCTGAACCACGTCTTCTCCTGATTGTTAACAAATTGTGACCCGTTAAGCATCCCTTGTTAGTATTACTTTTGTATGATGTCCATAAGATAAATAATGTAGAAGGGATATCGTACACGTCCTTGGTAATAACGTTACATATTTAGCTAGAAAACCGTTGTCAGAGGGGTTGGCAACGAACATTCATCCACTGTATACGTACCACAAGTAAAAACTCCACCGCCCTACGCCTGGTGGCTATTCTGCAAGACCGGAGCACTGGGTCCATTGTCAGAGTCAGGTCGCCGCCAGGCTTCTGTGACCTTCCGGATGTGCTCTGACAAGGGTTCATTATCCGAGTCGGGGAGATGTTCATTATCTTCATCATAATCATCCGCCAAAAACTCGTTAGCGGGGGGACCATCATCCTCGCTTAGACGTATTCGACCCTCATTGCTCCTGAATGTTTTCAATCTAAAACGTGTATAGCACACTGGTTCAGATATTCAGATGAATGTAACGATGGAACAAGGTTTCGTACTTGTGGGAGACTGCTTTGCTTAGGACATCGACCTTTCTCCAGAGCAGAAATAGGCCACAGAGTGTACACGTCGTTAGTAGAACTATGAAGGGCAAGCTCCCAATTGGCTGTGGTTTGGGAGACCCTTGAGGTTCTATGCTGAAGGATTGAGAACCGCGGTGAAATACTGTATTGGAACATAGACTTACCGCCTGGCGGAGGAGACATGACTTGGAGTTCGATCCTGATAGGATATGTCCTGCTGATTTATAACTACAGCAATGGGAAGCGCTGGTTACTGCGTGTCAAGTCCAAGATTACAGCCCATGTTCTAGCCGATACCGGCATCTTCGCGATCACGTGCCGTGGAGATCTCGACATGAATCGCAACTTGAACCAGGCTCTTACCCAGCCGCCGTTGCGAAATGCGAGGTCTTCAACGAAAAACGAGATATATCCGAGACGATCTTATCTACGAAATTTAAAGTTTGCGTTACAATTACAATCATTTGTTAAGTACCCTTTGAAGGTGAAGCGGAACGTGAAATAGTTCCCAAAAAGGCTTTATTTGCGCAGCAAATAGTCACCGGCAGAGAAGGCAGCTTGTTCAGATTGCTTTGCCTAACAATATTATTCGTAGAGTAATAGGACTCCTTGTTGCCAATTCCATTACACAATGGATTAGGCATTATTTCGCGACGCCTGGAGGGCGGGTGTAACGGATTTCGAAGCGTGTCTTTCCTGTCTTGTTTCCCTCTCTGCCACGGTTCACGGACGTATCCCGCCAGAGATCATTTCACACATATTCAAAACCCCACGATTCCAACGGAAGGTGTTCTGAAGCTTCTTGCAAAAATTCATCCGAGTGCGATTCCCCCACGAGAATTTCGTCCCAACCTTGAGGCATTGGAATTTACAGGCGGTTGGCATTTCAGTCCGGCTCGCATGCAGCTGGATACATCTCATGAAATTGGGAGCACGACATCAGGAGATGCAACCAACCTTCTGTCAAATAATCCTGCGCGCCGACTACCACTCCGCTTTGTCAAGTTTGTGTTTACGCGTCTACTTGTTTCACAATAGGGAGCAGAATTTTTGTTACACCTCATGCCAGTGGGGCAGGGACTCGGAATAGATATTCACGATCAGTCTGGTGACCTCACACAGTTGTTGGAGTCGTGTCTAATCATAGGTCGACCTAATGAAATGTCACTGCCGTTCTCCGAGTGTGCCCTACTCCCTTTAGCTTGATGGAATAATAGATTAACCTTAATAAATTCAAGTTCAAAATCTATGGTAAATAAAACAGCCATGGATATGACAGGATGTCTCCCTTGGAACGGCATCGTCACTAGTGCTATTAGTACACCTTATTATCTGTTTACAATTTCAATATCATCAATTTGTTGAACGCCAATGTGGTCTCTCCTCTCCTGGGCCGCAATATCTATACTTGCCATCTCCGAAATTGGATCCTGATTGAGAGACGCAAAGCGCCAGCTCGCAGCAGTTTCTACCATAGATTTCTCATCATGGAACGACAATCCCATTGAAAGTCGCACGAGGATGATGGTGGGTGCTATTCCCTAAAAATGTATTTCAGTACAGTGAAAAAGTAGAAATGATTAATCTGGTAATCACATAATGCATTTGGGTGATACGAATGACAAGAGATATAGCATTAAGACGGAGAACGCAAACCACAAACCCAATTGTTTGGATTGCGAACATTGCGATGCCCGATTCAATCATTATAAATATGATGGACTGAATTTTGCCCTTGGTACCAATGCCCAAAGTTTGGTCCTCGAAAGTAGGCCTAGCCTCCCAATACACCTTGAGGATCCTGAGCACAATTAGGCCCGTGACAACACCATTCACAACCAAGGAGATGGCAAGACTTGTTAAAGACACCGCATACCCCAAATGAGTCACACCCACACTTCCATCTGGTACAATGTAGAATGAGCCATACATGGCCAACCATGTAGCTAGAGACAAGTTCAACAACTTAAAGTCAGCTAGCAAATTACACTATGTAATATATTGACTGACCCAGGAATGTGAGTGCTAATATTGAAGGAATAACTATGATGCGGATGTTGCAACCCCATATGATCCAACATCGATAGATCTTCGAAGACTGGGATGAATAAAGCAAATGATAGAAATGGTTGGAGGTTTATGCATACTAAGATTGCCTGAGAAATGAGGTCACACAAGCCAAATATTATCCAGCCAGCGTGGACTTGACTCAGAGTCGAAACCTGTCCAGATAGCTGTGTAAATAGAAAAATTGTTGTGGACGGACTGTTCTTGAATCACCATGATGAATTTTGTATCGAGAATAAATGCAGCGGTGGATAGTATATAAAGAATAGAGATAGGATAGAGAAGGATATTTCTTCTGTCGATGCCTTCTCTTGATATCTGGTGTTGTATATATACGGAAAATATGGCAGAGTAGAGTCCTGTACAGGAATAACGTCAGACGGCTCAGCTTCCAGAGGCATGTATCACAGGAGAACAAAAAAATCTTACCATAGAAAAAGCCTTCGAGGACCAATCCAGTGAGGGTCAGAAGAATACCACCTTGGAACATGATGTAGTATGAGAGTCCTTGTTGGCGTCTACATCATTATTGGTATTGCATCTTGCTTTATACACGAGTCCTAGCATTGATCTCATCTAGACTCGGAGAACTTTGATCTATATTAGGGACGTTCAAAGCTGGGCGCAGCTCGCAGACGCAGCTCGTAGCACGCTGAGCCATCAGATTATATAATATAAACTTGAGAGTCCGCGCTGTGACCTTTTGTGACCGGTGCGTTCGACGCATCGTCCTTTGTACGAACTGCATTTAACAGCCACTCCCTCACGCTGCTTTGCCTATTTCTACTTGTTATTAACTGTCATGGCTCGTACTGCGGCTGACAAGGCTGAGAAACCCCGAATTCCTGAAATAAACTGGTCGGCAAACAACTCTTCGGCTGTCTGGGCTCTTCTGGATGAGATCGAAAAAACTGAAAACTATCGTGTTCTCTATGGTAAAAAGAATGTGGCTGAGGTATGTTTGCTTATATCTTCAGTTTGAAACTGTCTAACATGGCT
>MU129989.1:383455-397654 GCA_015039465.1 Phlegmacium glaucopus | reverse complement strand
TGGAAAACACTGGCCACGCAAGCTGCGTAGCAGGAAACATGCTTGACGTAAATTGTCGGTGAGGGAGTGCGACGAAACGGATAAAGATGAACAATAATTGACAGTACCGAGCATGACGCCGACTGTTCCGACTCTTTGGGGCTTAAGGACTTTATTTGACCAGCCGTTTGTTGAGGAGCCGACAGACCCGAGAAGACCTACTCTAGCTTTTTTTGACTTTTGATAGCACAAGAGATACCATTTTTCTTACACCGACTCCATACAAACGAATATAGAAGTCAAACTTTGACAGATTGTACCGAACAGTTGTCTTGTGGTCACCACTTTGGTTCCAATGGTATATATGATCCTAACGACTCCGATAGGACGGCCTTGACAAGCGACAATTGGGGTTGTGCCAAGCACTGGCACATTTCTCGTTCGAGCACAGCGCGGACTCTCAAGTTTATATTATATAATCTGATGGCTCAGCGTGCTACGAGCTGCGTCTGCGAGCTGCGCCCAGCTTTGAACGTCCCTATTAGGGAGGTTCAAAGTTGAACGCAGCTCGCATTCGCAGCTCGCATCTCGCAGCAGCACGTGAGGATTTGTCATTGGTCACAAAATATCACACGCCGCGTCACCATCAAAATATTTTTTGAACGAAATGAGATTAGATTGTAGAAATTGCCTCTTCGACCGTAGTTGAGGCAAAAATGTACTGATTCTGCGTAATTCTGCCAAAATACAACTTATTTATCAGGATAAAAGGCTGAAATGGCACCCGATGGCTTTAGAATAGTTGGCAGTTATCAAACAGTTATCTTATCAACTATGTTTGGAGCTCGGAAATATCTCCGTGATGTCGGCAACAGGTTTCTTTCGGCACTAACAATATTATATAAGGTCACAGATGCACGTGCTGCTGGCGAGATGCGAGATGCGAATGCGAGCTGCGTTCAACTTTGAACCTCCCTAATAATAATTGCCTAAATCCGTCTCCACCATCAGCGATCACGGTTCTTGTGTGTCTGCTGCGCCGTCGAATCAGCAACGATATTAGACGACATTTCCAGACTTGATCAAAGTGGACCGAGAGCTGTTGATGCCAGTAATGCATCACTGAGGGCTATGCTGGCGACTTTTGCACACTTTGGGTACGTGGATGGGCTTCTGCTGGTGCTGCCGTTTTTTTTCTGTTGGGGTCAGTGGTGGTCTCGAGGATTTTCGTAGTGTCTGTTCTGCCATCTTTACCTATGATTCTACTTTCAGTGTCTACTGGATTGTTGGACTTATTTCAAACTCAATCGGTATTTTTTGTTTACTTACAATATTGTTCTAAAATCCTTGCGTGGTCCTGCTCTCGATTTCTACAACATGGATTACTGCTTTTTTTATCAAAGCCCAAAGCAGCACCCCTCTTCCTTCCGAGTCGAGTCAACCACAATTTACAAGCCTCCGCATCTATAATCCAGTCTGGATCCCTCTGATTACATATCGAACCCATATGATGCTCAAGGCCATCTTTGCCATCGTCGCAGTGGATTTCCCAGTATTTCTGCGATCCCTGGCGAAATGCGAGACTTTCGGCGTTGGTCTGAGTTAGCACTGAAAACCTAGATAGATCTCCCATGCAAGGGCGAGTCGGTGTCGGAGGTTGGAATTTATAACGCTGGTAGCTAGTTATTGAATTGCCAGTTATTAGAAGGTAGCGTTTGGGTCAAAAAGGTAAGTTTTCGGTCAAAAAAGATAGAGGGCACAGTTGAAGACTTAGTATTATCTGTTAGCATCGCCACCAATCCTACTGCAGCAATCCCTTCACGACTCGGTTTACATCACTCAGTCTCCACAGATATTCGATAATGATGACAGATCGAAGGACGCGGAAGTTGATTCCGTTGGTGTATAAAAATTGTTTGGGCCTGTCAATACAGTTGGCCTACTTTAAGTTGACAATTAGAATGGAATAGAGTCGTCAAGGTTGACGAAATGGAACTTTCTTGGATAACAAAGGTACGTAAATTCAAGTGCTTTTTTATACAAAAATTGATTGCATCCGTTCATTATGCAGACCTCGAACATACTCTTTCGCAGCCTGGTCGATGAACTTGGGTACGAGGATCTGTGAGTAAGTTTGAATAGCCATTGGGCGACATCCAGTATCTCTGGTCGTTATCAACAAGTTGGTTTCCTTTCTATCTAGCCTCTGCCCTTGGAACTGGCATGGCATCATTATTAGTGCTACTAGTACACCTTGTTATCTGTCTCCAGTTTCGATATCATTAATTTATTGAACGCCAATGTGGACTCTCCTCTCCCGGCCCGCAATATCTATACTTGGAACCAGATCCCGATTGTGAGACGCAAAGCGCCAGCTCGCAGCAGTTTCAACCATAGATTTCTCATCATGGAAAGACAATCCCATCGAAAGTCGCACGAGGATGATGGTGGGTGCTATTCCCTAAAAATCAATTTCAGTCAAGTGAAAAAGTAGAAATGATTGATCTGGTAGTCACATAGAACATTGGGGCAATACGAATGATAATAGATAGAGCATCAAGATGGAGAACGCAAAGCACAACCCCAATTGTTTGGATTGTGAATATTGCCATACCCGATTCAATTAATATAAATATGATGGACCAAATTTTGCCCTTGGTACCAATACCCAAAGTTTGATCCTCGAAAGTAGGCCTAACCTCCCAATAGACCTTGAGGATCCTGAGCACAATTAAGCCCGTGACAACACCATTCACAAACAAGGAGATGGCAAGACTTGTCAAAAACACCGCATACACCGAATAAGTCACCGGTTCTACCACTGGCATGTAGAGTAAGCCATTAACGGCCAACGATGTAGCTAGAGACAATAACTTAAAGTCAGCTAGCAAATTATACTATGTAATATATTGACTGACCCAAGGATGTGAGTGCTAATATTGAAGGAATAACTATGACGCGGATGTTGCAACCCCATACGATCCAACATCGATAGATCTTCGAAGACTGGGATGAATAAAACAAATGATAGAAATGGTTGGAGGTTTATTCATACTAAGATTGCCTGAGAAATGAAGTCACACAAGCCAATTGTGGCTAATATCCAGCCAGTATGGAGTTGACTCAGAGTCGAAACCTGTCCAGATAGCAGTGTAAATAGAAAAATTGTTGTGGACGGACTTTTCTTGAATCACCATGATGAGTATTATATCGAGAATAAATGTAGCGGTGGATAGTATATAAAGAATACAGAGAGGATAGAGAAGGATGTTTCTTGTCTTGTCGATACCTTCTTTTGATGTCTGGTGTTGTATATATATTGAAAATATGGCAGAGTAGAGTCCTGGACAGGAATAATGTCAGACGGCTCAGCTTCCAGAGGTATGTATCACAGGAGAACAAAAAAACCTTACCATAGAAAAAGCCTTGGAGGACCACTCCAGTGAAGGACAGAATATCATCTTGGAACATGATGTTGCGGTTGGTTCTAGTGTGAGAGCGCTTGTTGGCATCTACATCATTGATATTGCATCTTGCTTTATACACGAGTCCTAGAATTGATCTCATGTAGACTCGGAGAACTTTGTGATCTATATAAGGCTGATCTGCGAAAGATCAAATGTACAAATGAGATTGCAACCGTTTATACTCTCAGAGGTACTTACGCCTTAGGGACCCGGCATTGGCTAAATCCGTCTCCATCACGGTTCTTGTGTGTCTGCTGCTCCATCGAATCAGCAACTTGAATGATATTAGACGATATTTCCAGACTCGATCAAAGGGGACCGAGATCCAGCCGCTATTGATCCCAATGTTGCATCACTGGGCTCAATTAAACCTCGCAAAATGTGAGAGCCTGAGTCAGGGCAGTGCAGAGTTTCAGGTAATTTATAAAGGTAACTTCTGAGGTTAACATCATCCGAGTCGACAGGATACTATGTTTAAAGGTATCCTAGGCATATATGATATAAATCTCAGTTTTTGTATTTTTCAAGTTCACGCAGGTGGGACAAGCCCCCATTCAAAATGATGGCTCATTTTTTAGTCCTTGTCACTATTACAGTCCGGCAATAAAAAATCATAATCATCAAAGAACGGACTTTCGGGCAAGAGGCACTGTGACGTGGACTTTCGCACACTTTGCGTAAGTGGATGGGCTTCTGCTTCTGCTGCCTTTTTTTTGTGTTGGGGTCAGTCTCTATCATCCTATTGATTCTACTTTCAGTGTCTACTAGTACTGGATTACTGCTTTTTTTTATCAAAGCCCAAAGCGGCATCCCTCTTCAGTCCCTCTTCCTCTATAATCCAGTCCAGATCCCTCCCCTGCTACCGCTGACTACATATCGAACCCATATGATGCTCAAAGTCATCCTTGCCATCATCGCAGTGAATTTCCCAGTATTTCTGCGATCCCTGGCGAAATGCGGGACTTTCGGCGTTTCTTTGGACCATGACATCGTTTGTCTGAGTTAGCACTGAAAACCCAGATGGATCTCCCATACAAAGGCAAGTCGGTGTTGGAGGTTGGAATTTATAATGCTGGGAGCGAGTTATGTTATTAGAAGGCAGCGTTTGGGTTGAAAAGGTAAGTTTTCAGTCAAAAAAGATAGAGAGCACAGTTGAGGACTTAGTATGGTCTGTTAGCGTCGCCATCAATCGTGTTTCCCCTCGATGTTACTGCAGCAATCCCTTCACGACTCGGTTTACATCACTCGGTCTCCACAGATATTCGATAATGATGACGGAGTGAAGGACGCGGAAGTTGATTCCGTTGGTGTAAAAAAATTGTTTAGGCCTACTTTAAGCTGAGAATCAGAAGGGAATCAGAGTCGTCAAGGTTGACGAAATGGAACTTTCTTGGATAACAAAGGTACATAAATTCAAGTGCTTTTTTATACAAAAATTGACTGTATCCGTTCATTATGCAGACCTCGAACATACTCTTTCGCAACCTGGTCGACGAACTTGGGTACGACGATCTGTGAATAGCCATTGGGCAACATCCAGTATCTCTGGTCGTTATCAACGAGTCGATTCATTTCTATGCCCTTGGAATTGGCACGGCATCATATTAATGCTACTAGTACACCTTGTTATGTTATCTGTCTACAGTTTCGATATCATCAATTTGCTGAACGCCAATGTGATCTCTCCTCTCCTGGCCCGCAATATCTATACTTGCCATCTCCGGAATTGGATTCTGATTGTGAGATGCAAAGCGCCAGCTCGCAGCAGTTTCTACCATCGAGTTCTCATCATGGAAAGACAACCCCATTGAAAGTCGCACGAGGATGATGGTGGGTGCTATTCCCTAAAAACCAATTTCAGTATAGTGAAAAGTAGAAATGGTTGATCTGGTAATCACATAGATCATTGGGGTGATAGGAATGATAATAGATAGAGGTTCAATCCGGAGAACGCAAATCACAACCCCAATTATTTGGATCGTGAACATTGCCATGCCCGATTCAATTATTATAAATATGATGGACCGAATTTTGCCCTTGGTACCAATACCCAAAGTTTGATCCTCGAAAGTAGGCCTAGCCTCCCAATACACCTTGAGGATCCTGAATACAATTAAGCCCGTGACAACACCATTCACAACCAAAGAAATGGCAAGACTTGTTGAGGACACCGCATACCCTGAATAAGGCACATCCGCATACTCTGCTGGTACAATGTAGAATAAGCCATTAACAGCCAACCACGTAGCTAGAGACAATAAATTAAAGTCAGCTAGCAAACTATACTATGTAATATATTGACTGACCCAAGAATGTGAGTGCTAGGATTGAAGGGATAACTATGACGCGGATGCTGCGACCCCATATGATCCAACACCGATAGATCTTCGAAGACTGGGATGAATAAAGCAAATGATAAAAATAGTTGGAGGTTTATGCATACTAAGATTGCCTGAGAAATGAAGTCACATAAGCCAATCATTATCCAGCCAGCGTGGAGTAGCCTCAGACTCGGAGTCGAAACCTGTCCAGATAGCAGTGTAAATAGAAAAATTGTTGTGGATGGACTTTTCTTGAATCACCATGATGAATATTATATCGAGAGCAAATATACCGGTGGATAGTATATAAAGAATAGAGATAGGATAGAAAAAGATGTGTCTTGTCTTGTCGATACCTTCTTTTGATGTCTGGTGTTGTATAAATATGGAAAATATGGCAGAGTAGAGTCCTGGACAAGAATAATGTCAGATGGCTCAGCCTTCCAGAAGCGTGTATCACAGGAGAACGAAAAAATCTTACCATAGAAGAAGCCTTCGAGGACCACTCCAGTGAGGCGCGAAATATTATATTGGAGCATGATGTTACGTGGATTCTAGTGTGATGAGCGCCCTTATTGGCATCTACATCATTGGTATTGCATTTTGCTTTATACACGAGTCCTAGAATTGATCTCATCTAGACTCGGAGAACTTTGTGATCTATTGGGCTGACATGCCAACTTGAATGCACAGCGTCTGCGAAAGATCAACGGAGATCATAACAATGTATACTCTGGGTACTTACGCTATTAGCAACCATCATCAGCGATCACGGTTCTTGTGTGTCTGCTGCTCCGTCGAATCAGCAACGATAGGCAACAATATTAGATGACATTTCCAGACTTGATCAAATGGGACCGAGATTCAGCCACTGTTGATTGAATGATTCCCAACTGGGGCTATGCTGGCGACTTTTACCCTACGTACGTGAATGGGCTTCTGCTAGTCTCCTAAAACAGACCTAATGATAATGTGATGACAATCAATCAAGGCTTCTGTTTCTGCTGCCGTTTTTTTTGTGTTGGGGTCAGTGGTGGTCTCGAGGATTTTCGTAGTTTCTACCCTGCCATCTTTACCTATAATCCTATTGATTCTACTTTCAGTATCTACTGGATTACTGCTTTTTTTAATCAAAGCTCAAAGCGGCACCCCTCTTCCTTCCAGTCAACCACAATTTACAAGCCTCGACATCCGAGTCTATAATCCAGTCCGGATCTCTCTGATTAGATATCGAACCCATATGACGCTCAAGGCCATCCTTGCCATAGTCACAGTGTATTTCTGCGATCCCTGGCGAAATGCCAGGCTCCTAAAACCAGCGCACTCGTATCGCTCGAAGGAGCTTCATCTCAGAGTCTACAAACATGATATAAATATTTTGACAAACAAACAAACCTTGCTTGCCTTTGTTTACATTTTGATGACAAATATGATAAGATAATATTTCACACTTTCGGATGAAACTCCTTCGAGCGATACGAGCGTGCCGGTTTAGGAGCCTGGCGAAATGCGAGACTTTTGGCCTTTCTTTGATAAGAGCTTGTTCGTTTGTCTGATTTAGCACTGAAAACCTAGATGGATCTCCCATGCAAAGGCAAGTCGGCGTTGGAAGTTGAAATTTATAACGCTGGTAGCGAGTTATTTAATTGCCAGTTATTAGAAGGCAGCCTTTGGGTCAAAAAGTTAAGTTTTCGGTCAAAAAAAGATAGAGGGCTACAGTTGAATATTTAGTATGGTCCACCAATCGTGTTTCCCCTCGATGTTACTGCAGCAATTCCTTCACGACTCGGTTTACATCACTCAGTCTCCACAGATACTCGATAATGATGACGGAGTGAAGGGTGCGGAAGTTGGTTCCGTTGGTCTATAAAACTTGTTTAGGCCTGTCAATACAGTTGGCGTACTTTAAGCTGACAATTAGAAGGAAATCAGAGTCGTCAAGGTTGACGAAATGGAACTTTCTTGGATAACGAAGGTAGATAAATCCAAGTGCTTTTATATAAAACTTGACTGTATCCGTTCATTATGCAGACCTCGAACATACTCTTTCGCAACTAGGTCGACGAACTTGGGTACGACGATCTGTGAGTAAGTTTGAATAGCCATTGGGCGACATCCAGTATCTCTGGTCGTTATCAACAAGTCGATTTCCTTTTTATCCAGCCTCTGCCCTTGGAACTGGCACGGCATCATTATTAGTGCTACTAGTACACCTTGTTACCTGTCTACAGTTTCGATATCATCAATTTGTTGAACGCCAATGTGGTCTCTCCTCTCCTGGCCCACAATATCTATACTTGTTGTTTCTGAAATTGAATTCTGATTGTGAGACGCAATACGCCAGCTGCTCGTAGAAGTTTCCACCATGGATCCCTCATCATAGAAAGATAATCCCATTACCACCCGCACGAGGATGATGGTAGGTGCTATTCCCTAAAAATCAATTTCAGTAAAGTGAAAAAGTAGAAATGGTTGATCTGGTAATCACATAGATCATTGGGGTGATAGGAACGATAATAGATAGAGATTCAAGCCGGAGAACGGAAATCACAACCCCAATTGTTTGGATTGTGAACATTGCCATGCCCGATTCAATTATTATAAATATGATGGACCGAATTTTGCCCTTGGTACCAATACCCAAAGTTTGATCCTCGAAAGTAAGCCTAATCTCCCAATAGACCTTGAGAATCCTGAACACAATTAAGCCCGTGACAACACCATTCACAACCAAAGAAATGGCAAGACTTGTTGAGGACACCGCATACCCTGAATAAGGCACATCCGCATACTCTGCTGGTACAATGTAGAATAAGCCATTAACAGCCAACCACGTAGCTAGAGACAATAAATTAAAGTCAGCTAGCAAACTATACTATGCAATATATTGACTGACCCAAGAATGTGAGTGCTAAGATTGAAGGAATAACTATGACGCGGATGTTGCAACCCCATATGATCCAACACCGATAGATCTTCGAAGACTGGGATGAATAAAGCAAATGATAAAAATAGTTGGAGGTTTATGCATACTAAGATTGCCTGAGAAATGAAGTCACATAAGCCAATCATTATCCAGCCAGCGTGGAGTAGACTCAGACTCGGAGTCGAAACCTGTCCAGATAGCAGTGTAAATAGAAAGATTGTTGTGGATGGACTTTTCTTGAATCACCATGATGAGTATTATATCGAGAACAAATATAGCGGTGGATAGTATATAAAGAATAGAGATAGGATAGAGAAGGATGTTTCTTGTCTTATGAATACCTTCTTTTGATGCCTGGTGTTGTATATATATGAAAAATATGGCAGAGTAGAGTCCTGGACAGGAATAATGTCAGACGGCTCAGCTTCCAGAGGCACATATCACAGGAGAACAAAAAAATCTTACCATAGAAGAAGCCTTCGAGGACCACTCCAGTGAGGCGCGGAATATCATATTGGAACATGATGTTGCGTGGGTTCTAGTGTGGATGAGAGCCCTTGTTGGCGTCTACATCATTGGTATTGCATCTTGCTTTATACACGAGTCCTAGCATTGATCTAGACTCAGAGAACTTTTGTGATCTAGGCTGATACGCCAACTTGAATGCACAGCGTCTGCGAAAGATCAACGGAGATCATAACAATGTATACTCTGGGTACTTACGCTATTAGCAACCATCATCAGCGATCACGGTTCTTGTGTGTTTGCTGCTCCGTCGAATCAGCAACGATAGGCAACGATATTAGATGACATTTCCAGACTTGATCAAATGGGACCGAGATCCAGCCACTGTTGATTCCCAATGATGCATCACTGTATGCTGGCGACTTTTGCACACTTTGCGCACGTGAATGGGCTTCTGCTAGTCTCCCTAACGATAATAATGTGATGACAATCGATCAAGGCTTCCGGTTCTGCTGCCGTTTTTTTTGTGTTGGGGTTAGTGGTGGTCTCGAGCATGTTTGTAGTTTCTATCCTGTCATCTTTACCTATAATCCTATTGATTCTACTTTCAGTGTCTACTGAATTACTGCTTTTTTTAATCAAAGCTCAAAGCAGCACCCCTCTTCCTTCGAGTCAACCCACAATTTACAAGCCTCGACATCTATAATCCAGTCCGGATCCCTCTGATTACATATCGAACCCATATGATGCTCAAGGCTATCCTTGCCATCGTCGCAGTGGATTTCCCAGTATTTCTGCGATCCCTGGCAAAATGGGAGACTTTCGGCGTTTCTTTGATAAGAGCTTGGACCATGACATCGTTTGTCTGAGTTAGCACTGAAAACCTAGATGGATCTCCCATGCAAAGGCGAGTCGGTGTTGGAGGTTGGAATTTGTAACGCTGGTAGCGAGTTATTTAATTGCCAGTTATTAGAATGCAGCATTTGGGTCAAAAGGTACGTTTTCGGTCAAAAAAGATAGAAGGCACAGTTGAAGACTTAGTATGGTCTGTTAGCATCGCCACCAATCGTGTTTCCCCTCGATGTTACTGCAGCAATCCCATCACGACTCGGTTTACATCACTCAGTCTCCACAGATATTCGATAATGATGACGGAGTCAAGGACGCGGAAGTTGATTCCGTTGGTGTATAAAGATTGTTTAGGCCTGTCAATACAGTTGGCGTACTTTAAGCTGACAATTAGAAGGGAATCAGAGTCGTCAAGGTTGACGAAATGGAACTTTCTTGGATAACGAAGGCACGTAAATTCAAGTGCTTTTTTATACAAAAATTGACTGTATCCGCTCATTATGCAGACCTCGAACATACTCTTTCGCAACCTGGTCGACGAACTTGGGTACGACGATCTGTGAGTAAGTTTGAATAGCCATTGGGCGACATCCAGTATCTCTGGCCGTTATTAACAAGTCGGTTTCCTTTCTATCTAGCCTCTGCCTTGGAACTAGCGCGACATCATTATCAGTGTTACTAGTACACCTTGTTATCTGTATACAGTTTCGATATCATCAATTTGTTGAACGCCAATGTGGTCTCTCCTCTCCTGGGCCGCAATATCTATACTTGCCATCCCCAGAATTGGATTCTGATTGTGAGATGCAAAGCGCCAGCTCGCAGCAGTTTCTACCATAGATTTCTCATCATGGAAAGATAATCCCATTGAAAGTCGTACGAGGATGATGGTGGGTGCTATTCCCTAAAAATCAATTTCAGTAAGTGAAAAAGTAGAAACGATTGATCTGGTAATCACATAGGACATTTGGGTGATACGAATGATAGTAAACATAGCGTCAAGCCGGAGAACGAAAAACACAACCCCAATTGTTTGGATTGTGAACATTACCATGCCCGATTCAATTATTATAAATATGATGGACCGAATTTTGCCCTTGGTACCAATACCCAATGTTTGATCCTCGAAAGTAGGCCTAATCTCCCGATACACCTTGAGGATCCTGAGCACAATTAAGCCCGTGACAACACCATTCACAACCAAGGAGATGGCAAGACTTGTTAAAGACACCGCATACCCCGAATAAGTCACATCCACACCTTCATCTGGTACAATGTAGAATGTGCCATTAACGGCCAACCATGTAGCTAGAGACGATAACTTAAAGTCAGCTAGAAAACTATACTATGTAATATATTGACTGACCCAAGAATGTGAGCGCTAAGATTGAAGGAATAAATATGACGCGGATGCTGCGACCCCATATGATCCAACATCGATAGATCTTCGAAGACTGGGATGAATAAAGCAAATGATAGAAATGGTTAGAGGTTTAAGCGTACTAAGATTGCCTGAGAAATGAAGTCACACAAGCCAGTTATTATCCAGCCAGCGTGGAGTTGGCTGAGAGTCGGAACCTGTCCAGATAGCAGTGTAAATAAAAATTGTTGTGGAGGGATTTTTTCTTGAATCACCATGATGAATATTAGATCGAGAACAAATGTAGTGGTGGATAGTATATAAAGAATAGAGAGAGGATAGAGAAGAATGTTTCTTGTCTTGTCGATACCTTCTTTTGATGTCTGGTGTTGTATATATATGAAGAATATGGCAGAGTAGAGCCCTGGACAGGAATAATGTCGGACGGCTCAGCTTCCAGAGGCATGTATCACAGGAGAACAAAAATCTTACCATATAAAAAGCCTTCGAGGACCACTCCAGTGAAGCACAGAGGATCACTTTGGGACATCATGTTGCGTAGGTCCTAGTGTGAGAGCCCTTCAAGTTGTTGGCGTCTACATCACTGTTGGTATACTGTATTGCACCTTGCTTTATACACGAGTCCTAGCATTGAGATTCGGAGAACTTTGTCATCTCTTAGGCTGATACGCCAACTTGAATGCACAGCATCTGCGAAAGATCAAAGGAGATCACAACAATTTTTACTCTGGGTGGAAAGAGGTAGAAAAGGATGTGTTCGAGTCGGACTTTGTATCACGCGATCGGCTTAGACCGGACAACCCCTCTATCATATTATACCGTCTTCCTAGTTACATCTAGCCTCTAGGTGAACAACATGCGATATTTTCCGGCCTTAGAGATTAGTAACTATTACCTAAATCCGTCTCCACCATCATGAATTTGGCGGCTATCCAACAGCTGTCAGCGATCACGGTTTTTGCAGACTGTCTGCTACTCCAGATGATCATCGATCATCATTACTTATTAATAACATGGCAGTTGTAAAGATAATCATAAAAAGAACTGGATCTATTTGATCAAATGTTTACCGGAGGTTCGGATCCACTGGGGGAGACAGAGACTAGGATCTACCAGTCTCCCCAACTCGTTGATACTAAGCTATACTAAGTTGATACTGGTGGTTTTCGTTGACCTTTTGGGGGCAACTCCTCCAGTTTAGTACAGTGGTCACCAATGGTCTTTGGTCGGAAATTCATCAAGGTCGAAAATGTTAATTAAACATCACTTAATTTTTTAGTTCTTATATATCTCATTGATATCTCAAGAGAATAATAAGAAAAACAAAAAAATATAAAAAAATATAATTTAATGAAACAAAAATACTGGGACTCGGAGTATCTAATGGACACTGACGGTGTCGCTCCGAGTCGGTGCGACGGAATATTGCATACCCTTGTTTTTCATTGAAGATGGGGTTCAAGTCCGAGAAGAGGAGCATCTATATCGTCCAGAGTTCGTCCACTGTACTATCGCGACAGATGCAGATGTCTATTCCGTTACGATGACTTCCTTGGTATTTGTTTTTATATTCAAGTTGTCAGCATTATCGTTGATAAATTTCCCATATGAAGTCTTCACGGCGAACGATCAGTTCGGAGGATAGCGATGCTCTGTTTGCAAGCCAGGTTCTTCAGAACCAACGTCCCGAAAGGCCCGAGGACATGCTCTGGACGAACTTTGCGCGATATAGATGCTCCTCTTCTCGGAGTCGTTGTACCGTAACATTTCGGCGTCCTTGGCTGAGGCGTCGTGGATAGTATTGGATATACGGCCATCTATATTTTCCATATTCATGGTAGTAAGTATTCAGTCGAAGACTGACACTGTGACAGGTGTTATGAATACACGTGGGCTAGTTCAATGACAGTCGAACCCTTCAAGCTTCAAGACCCATACCCCCTGGTGGATGGCTCAAGCTATGGGTTATGAGGCCTTGAGGGGTTATGGGTTATGAGAGGTCAATTCTGGTGTAAATTTCAGCGGCCAAAACCTATGGGGTTCGACTGTAATATATAACAGCCTCGAGCTCCGCAATCAAGTTGCCAAAGTCCTTCCGATCTGCACAGCCATAGCATGCGAGTCACGTCAAAATTGAAGTCTCATGCCAACTGAGCCTCAAGGCCTCCTGGGTCATGATACTTATCATAACCATAGCCCAAGTACAATTGGCTCATTTCGACATCTTCTTCTTCATTTCTGCCACCAAAGTGCTCCCCTTCCCATAATTCTAGCTGCGTTCTGGCACAGATGTTTTTCGAAAATGCCCAGAATACAACAGTAGTCGATTCGCAATTCACCGCAGTTCAGGGCGATCTCCACATACACAATAATCCTCAGCACAACACTTCGATATCTGATAAGAAAAAAAAAGGTAGTCTTTCAAAGAGAATATGTGAATATGAAATGCTTACATTTCGCCGAACAGCGTTGGCCATTCTTCACCCACACATCTCAGAAGGAGCACTCTACGACTCTGCAGCTCGATACGATCAACCGAAATGCCTTCCTGGAACTCGTACAGCAATTACCGTATAGAGACCCTATCTTCAGCGCTCAACTATATGTTCCCACCCCTACTCCACACAAAACAACAACGCCAGCTCCATTAGAGATGGCTTTTTCTTCGTTCGATGGTTCTTAACACGAAGTTCCCTCTCAAACCGTTAACAAACGTCCTAGCATCAGAAAGGTCATGGGCGTCCGGGCATGTTGGTGTATTCCTGTAGGAGTAGGAGTCGTGGTACGTTGGTTAGGTAATAGAACAAATTT